>APFE030010206.1:117503-181079 GCA_000404065.3 Pinus taeda
TATTTTAATAAAATAATATATAACGTGTCCTGTTCTGGGGGGTCAGCGTGTCCGAATCCAACACCAGGAATCTCGAATCCTACGTGTCCCGAATCCTCGTGTCAGGTGACTTAGTTCCCAATCTTCTGAGACAACATTCAGGGCTGTCCTCACCATAAGCTCCTGATCTGGTGTCGCTCCTATAGCAGTCAACTGGTCTCGGATCTCATTCAATCCTTCGAGGAATGTGTCAATCGATTGACCCTTCTTCATTTGATACGACCTCATCTGGTTCTCGAGCAACATTCTTCTTTGCACAAAAGTATGCTGGTACAAGTTCTTGAGAGCCTCCCACATCTCAACTACCGTTTTCTTCTCGGCTATATGTGGAACCACATGATCCTTGACTCGGTCAAGGATAATGCACTTGGCCCTCGCCATCGCCTCTTTGTACTTGTCATTATCATTGGGGTCGACTGGGATAGCTATAACCTTCAAGGCGAAGTTCTTGACATGATTCCTGTCAAGCACTGATAAGATTCTGGCCTTCCAGACTACAAAGTTTGATGCTCCGTCCAGTCTATCCTGGTCTCTTACCCCATGTAGTGCCATGACGCTCCTCTACTTCCCTCCTGGAAGTTCTTTGTTCGACTCCTCTGAGTCTCTAATTCATGTCTGGAGGTTCTCTTCTGGACTCCCTCTGAGTCCTGATTTCCCTCCTGGAAATCCTTCTGCCGCTTGTCGAGATGCCCCCTACTCTGATCGTCTTGTGCAACTACACTGCTGATCCAGGTTCCTCGGCTAGAAACCATCGGTAACAACTCCTCGGCCCTGCCCTGTTAGGTACTGTTTTGACTACAGTACCTCACCAGCTCCACTCTGCAATATTTCTGTAGCCTTCTAGACTCCAGCAACTGCCTCTTTGTGAACGCCCCTCTCTGCCTCACGCTGTCTTTGCGTTAGCCCTGGGATGCCCTGTGTCAGCCTTTTGGCCCTCTGGCCCTCTGCGTCAGCAATGCTGGACTCACTGAGGCTCTGCGCAGCTCTTGGCTTCTTCTGTGTGGCTCTGGCTGGCTCTGCGTCACACTTCTTGGCTTTTGTGCTGCTAGAAACAACTTCTATCACCTCTGGACAACTGTTTTCTGCTGCTATTGCTTCGCTCGACTGATGTCTTTTAGTCCTCTTGTGATCTGCAATCACGCTCTGATACAATGTTGAAGTTTCTAAGTTTACTTAGTTTAGAAACCCTTTATGCACTTTTTTTGATTTATTCCTACCTACTTGTTATTTTTCTTTAACAAGTTATTTACAAAGTAAATACTGAAAATAAACACCAGTGCACGCTCAACATATTACAGATCAAAAATTAAAAGAAACAAGAATAAACACACCACATGACATCATTATTTTTGGATCAATGTCCTTGGAAAAACCCAGTGCGGGAAAACCGGTGCAACTATCTGAGGGTTTTCTTATTAAGCAATATCAAAGTACAATCTGGGTGCCGAAACTGGCCTACCCAACAGAGAATTTCCTTAGTAGCTATACCTCACAGTTTGAGAGAAATCTCTTGGCTGAAACCCCGGAAAATCCTTCCGGCAGCTCCTCAGCACAAAACTGCTCTGCAACCCCAGTGTCTGCCCAAACTGGACTGCGTTAGCCCCTCTCTGTCTCATGTTGGCCCTGCATCAGCCTTTCTAGAACTGTGTTAGCCTTAGGAGGCCTTGCGTTACCTCTGGGAGCCTCTGCATCAGCTGCGTTGGCCCCTCTGGTGCTCTACGCAGCACTTCGCTGCCTCTGCGTGGCCCTGCGTGAGCCCTTGCTAGCTCTTTGTCACCCTCCTTCGCTGTTGCGCTGCTCTCCCGGCACAATCTCTGCTTTCTCTGTTTCTCTGTACTCAATGCCCCTCAGCTGCTCTCCCGATAACTGATTCTATCTCTCTTAGCAAACCCCGCTCTAGAGAATAGAATGACTGATCATCTGGTGTGTTCTCCAAGTGACCCTCAAGCCTCCTCTTATACTTTTGCTGTTGACATCTCAACGGCCGAGATTAAGTCCCTAATCAACGGTTAAAATTAGATCTAGCTTGATCCATGTCTTTTGGACCTTTCTAACACAGATTCATATTAATACACATTAATATTTTATTTTCCCTAAGTTTAGACTTAGGGACTCCATTAAAAATATTAATTGTTTTAATATCTTCTGATCTGTTTAGAATCTGCCCAACCCCTTTCTGGGTATTGGAGATCTCATGTGGCCCAGCCTCTCCACCAAATTTCTTGGCTAGAGTACATCCGATGCTACCCCAAATCAACACCCCTTGCTCTTGTAATCCCTATTTACCTTCATTATTCCCTGCTATCAAGAGAGCGTTCTCTACTTTCTGAACAATTTAGTGTGTGTGTACACTGCTCTGGGCGTTGAAATGAATTGAAGGCTAGATTGTGCGATTGCGCGTTGGTCCTCTGCGCATTGGTTATGGTCGTTGAACTCAATACCTTGAACTGTACCCACTGCGTTGGATTGTAAGTTCTGCACTGAGTTCCATTTTTATGGCAGTAAACTATACTGTATATTGAATCTATGCAAATTTTTTGGAAGCTGTTGAATTAATTTCGATTCTCAAAAGCTGTTGAATCAATTTTGGAAGCCGCGCGTTTGGTTTATGCGCTGGAGTTATGGTGCCTTTGAACTATGCGTTGGAACTATGCTAGTGTGATGTGCGTTACAAATCGTATATGTATGAGACATCATTGCTCACTGCATATGTAAGCTGGATTTTGATCGGTGTGTTCAATCATTTTGAATCCATATGTGCATTGAATGTATTTCATATATATAAACGATGGTGAATGCATATGGTATGGTGCGTATGATTAGTATATGATGATGGGATATGAAACACATTGAGTTGTTATGGTCAATAGTATGGAATACATTGAGTTCTTTTTTAAAAGGCCGTGACAGGTGTATTATGATATGTCATGCAGAGTATTATAATATATAATACACATATTCCCTTATGAGTTTTAGTTTGGGTAACTATTATATAATTTAATGGTTCTAGTAAATGATGTATGGTTGAGGTTTATATGTGATGATGGTTAAAGCTTATATACATATGTAGCATTGAGTTTTGGCAATTCTTGAACATATTTTTTTATCAAAATTACTGGTATAAGGATTTAGTTTATTCGAGGTCAGTGTAGAAGTTTTGCGGGAATGCATTCACTCATCTCCATAGTGGGAGTAGTTCTCACTAGCAAAGAGAACTACCATGAGTGGTGCAGGAAGATAAAACACACTTTAGTTTTTAATGAGTTGTGGAAAGGAGTTTGTGAAGGAGGAGGCAATGCACTTGAAAATCCCACTTCAGATAAAGAGCTTGCCATTTGGGAAAACAAGAACAACAAGGCCTATGCCTTGATTGCAGCATCAGTAAATGAAGAGGTGAGTCACCATATTTCTCCATTTTCAAATGATTTTAAATCCTTAATGAAGTTGAAGGAACTGTATGACTCACTTTGAACTTGAAGTTCAATTGATGATAAAGTTCAATCTTGAGTTGAAAAATGATGACCCTCTTGCCTAAGCATCAGAAGTAAGATCCATTATGCATGACATAAAAGCCACTGGTGTTGAAATAGATATTCCTCTCATAGCTTATGTCAAGGCACTATATCCCACCTATTCACATTATCTCGAGTCATTGCAAGCAAGTGGCAATCTTAAGGAGATTACCTTTGACTCCCTTGAGAAGAAGTTTGCTGAGAGAGAGAAGGATTTTGGGAAGAAGACAACTCCTCAGTCTACTGAAGAAGCTGCGTGCCTTGCAAAAAAAGAGAAGAATCATGCACAAGATTCTTCTAGAGGAAGAGGTGGCTGAAGAGGAAGAGGAAGAGGAAGGAGGAATTTTAGAGGCATGGGGGGCAGACATTTCCAAGGAGAAAGGTTTGATCTTCATTGCATACGATGCAATAGAGATGGATGTGATGCTTCCACTTGTAAGTTGCCTTGGGATCGAATTGAGCAGGAAAGAAATGAAGGAAAAGGTAAAAGACATGACAAAGGGAAAGGTAAAGCACCTGAATCTGCTCATTATGTTGTGGCACATTGCAACATTGGAGTAACTGAAGACTTATTCAATGCTTCACTTGCTTCATGGAAAGATGCTTGGTTGCTTGATTCAGGATCAACTTGCCACATGACTTTTAGGAGAGATTTCTTTGAAGAATTCATTGATAATGTTGATGGAGCAATATATTTTGCAGACAAGTCAAAACTCAAGCCATCAGGGCTTGGTACCATCAGGCTCAAATTGCCTGGTCTTCCAAACTTTCTTCTACATGATGTTCTATACCTCTCGGAGTTGAGGAGAAACTTGCTGTCTTTGAGCCACATCTGCCAACAAGGACGCTCCATTCACATATTTGATGGCAAGAGGTCAGAAAAACATCAGATCACTCATTTGTCATGATTGGGATAGAAGAAAAAAGACTTCTGAAGTTGCAAGGAACCATTTCTCATGCACAAAACTTTTCATACAGTTCTCACTATGATGAAGGTACATTTCCATCAAGTCTTTTATGGCATGCTAGATTTGGACACCTGAACTATGACAACCTCCGTTTGTCGAAGAAAAATGGTGTTACTGGTTTGCTTACAATTCCTAGAAAACTTAAGCAATGTGATGCTTGTAACTTAGGAAAGCACATCAAATAGTTTTTTCATGATTCTCGTTCTAGAGTACATAGAAAAATTGAACTCATTCATTCTGATTTATGTGGCCCAATGCCTGTTCCTTCTTCAAATGGTAATACATATATCATGACATTTATTGATGACTACACCAGAATGTGTTGGGTTTATTTATTGAAGAACAAATATGAAGCTTTTGAAACATTTAAGAACTTTCAGCATAGTTTGAAAATGATGCACAATCTCATATTGGCTCCATTCGCACTGATAATGGAAAAGAATACACTTCAAATGAATTTGAAAACTATCTTCGCCAGCATGGAATCAAACATCAAACAACTGTGCCTTATAAATCCCAACAAACCGGAGTAGCTGAAAGAATGAACAAGACAATCTTAAATATGGTACGTTCCATGATATTTTTCAAGAATGTTAAACTGATGTTTTGAGCTGATGCAGATTTATGTGCTGTGTATATAAAGAATAGGTCCATCTAATGCTATAAAAAACAAGACTCCCTAAGAAATGTGGTATGGCCACATTCCTTCGGTGAGGCATCTCAGGGTTTTTGGTTCCACCGGCTATGCCTTGATACCTAATGAACAAAGAAACAAACTTGGTGCAAGGAGTCACAAATGTATCTTCTTGGGGTACTCAAATACCTCCAAAGCATACCGTCTATGATGAAGTGAACAAGAAGTTTATAATATCTAGTGATGTGATCTTTCTTGAATCTTCCAAGAGTGACAATGTTGTTGAGCGATAGCTTGATCACTTGGATAGATTCAGACATGCAAAGTCTTTTCAAGAATTTGATAATGAGATTCCACATCTTGAAGGGGGGATTCCTATACTGGATCAATCTGTGGATCTTCTGAAGCACTCTCTCTCTCACATGAAGCTCCAACCATTAATGACACTTTGAGTGATGTGATTGACATAATTGGGAGACTAAATTTTGATTCATCCCCCACTCAATCAATTGAGCAGCCTGGGTCATCTCAAAAGGGTCCTCCAAAATGGCTAACAAAGACATTGGAAAGTGTACGTCTTGATGAGGTTGGAAAGACAAGAACAAGAAGCTCAGCCAGAGAGAATGGAGGTGATGTAGAAGATTTTGATTCACCTGTTGATATGGATGTTTCTTATGATTGTGAACTGAATTTGTTTGCAAATTTCGAACCAACTTCCTTCAAAGAAGCTGCTTCTCATGATGAATGGAAAGAAGCGATGCAAAAAGAATATGATGCCTTGATAAAGAATGACACCTGGAAGCTGGTTGATCCTCCATTGGGAACTAAACCAATTGGCTGCAAGTGGGTCTTCAAGAACAAGAATAAAGCAGATGGCTCACTTGACAAGCACAAAGCCAACCTTGTGGGAAAAGGTTTTGCACAAAAGGAAGGGGTCAACTATGAGGAGACTTTTGCCTCCACAACAAAATGGGCTACCATTCGAACACTCTTTGCCTTGGTAGCACACAACGGTTGGAAAGTCTATCAAATGGATGTAAAAATTGCTTTCTTGAATGGAGATTTGAAAGAGAATGTTTTTATGTCACAACTAGAAGGATTTGTTGTGAAGGGTCAGGAACATAAAGAATGCAAGCTTGTAAAATCCTTGTATGGCCTCAAGCAAGCACCGCGAGCTTGGTACAGAAGTTAATTGAGCATCTTCTGAAACTCAACTTCAAACATTATGATCTTGATGATGCAACTTTGTTTGTCAAGAAAATTGGAAAAACAGTTGTATATCTTGTGGTGTATGTAGATGATTTTCTGATGACAGGGAACAATGAGAGCTACATTGCATCCAGAAGAAGGAATTGAGTAAAGGTTTTGAAATGACAGATTTGGGCTATGTTCACTATTATTTTGGTATTGAAGCTCAACATCCGAAGTTTATTTCCTCTTTTAGAAAAAGTACAATGGAAATCTGTTGAACAGGTTTGGCATGACTGAGTGCAATCCTTTGACTTCTCCAATGGAACATAACTTAAAACTCACATCCATTGAAGGAAAAGAATTTGAGGATGCAATGAAGTATAGACAGTGCATAGGAAGTCTCAACTACTTGACTACTACCAAACTAGACATTTCATTCGCTGTTGGAATTCTCTCTAGGGTTATGCAAAAGCTTTGCGAGGGTCATTGGTTTGCTGCAAAAAGAGTTCTAAAGTACATGAAGGGAACTCAAGACTTTGTACTGAAGTATACACAGGTGGGCGACTTCAGCTTGATTGGATACTCTGATTCAAACTTCGATGGAGATAAAGAAACTAGGGTGTCTACTTCAGGCTATGTTATGAGTCTTGGATCAAGAGTTGTCTCCTGGAGGGCATGCAAACAATCAGTGTCAACATATTCCACAACTAAGGCAGAATATGTGGCAACATCTGAAGTAACAAAGGAAATTGTGTGGCTCAGGAAAATGCTGGAAGATTTGCAGGTGAAACAAGTGCATTCAACTTCTCTCTTGATTGACAACACTTCTGCAATAAAGTTGGCCAAGAAGGCAAAGTTCTATGATCGAACGAAGCACATCAATACAAAATACCATCTGATTCGACATCATGTTGAGGCCAAGACAATTTACCTATTCCATTGTTCCACAAATGAGCAAATCGCAAACATCTTCACCAAAGCGCTTGGAAGAAAAAAGTTTGAAAGATTCAGAATGATGCTTGGACTCACCAATATCTCTTCAGATTAAGGGGGGGAATGTTGACACCTAATCTTTGGGATTACGTAAATCCATGTAAATATTGTAAATAGGAAAATAAAGAGAATTGGAAGACGAAGAGACATTGGGAGATGAAACCCAATAATCTCCCTCACCATGTATATATTCATGTTCCATCTTAATGCAAAACACAATTAATTTCGGGGAGTTACTCCTGGCTGACAAATCACATTCCTGTTTGTTAGGATTTTCATGTGACTTACTATGCAACAATTCCTGCGTGTATACCTCCAATTTTTTTGGCATGTCTCTGTCTGTGTATCTCCTTCACGAAGACCCTGTCTAGGTGTATTTGTCTGAATCCATGATTAATCTGTTCATGTGTTGTTCTGGGGCTTCTGTAACCTCTGCTTGTTACCTGTGTAGCATCTGCACTGTCAGGTTTTTATTGTGCAGCTCCTGTGCCGTTTTTCTGTCATGAATCATGATATCCTGTTGGAAGTCACAGCTCTGCTGGACATATATATTCCAAGCTTTATATTGAAATTTTCTTTGCTTTAATTTTTTTATATTTCAACTTTAATGCCTGGAAACCATTTTAAATATATTATTTAAAATAGCAAATACTTATGTCCTTTGAGTTCTGAATTTGTCGTGTCTTGCTACCTTTCATGTGTTTCTGAGCATGGTGTGCCTTTGATGCTTTATTATTCTGTGCTTTGGACTCTGCCTCAATGTGTGCCAATCAGAGTGAGTTAATAAGTGGATAAATTTAACCTTTCCAGTGTGTTCATTTTGTTAGTGTGGTAAAGTTGGGTCATGTTCTGTCTATTTATTCATAATGTCAGTGATCTTGGTCATCAGTCATCTTGATATGGGCCAAAGCCTTTGGGAGGAAAGTTCCATGATCAAAATTCTCATCAATTAGATGGAACTGAATTTCAAGTTTCAACAAAATTTCTACTGGATTTAGAGGAGAATTAGGGTTGGAAATAAAGTATGGTTAACTGACTGCCATGCCAATCTCCTTTGGCCTCGTACTGAGTAATGTGTTCACATAGTGCATCCATCTATTCTTTAACCTTCACTCTCTAGCATAGATGCCAATCCTTACTGTGGTCCTGATGCCATCTCAGAGGATGCACATGCCACATACACGATAGCAGAACAGTAACAGTGAGAAAGAATGAAAAGGATTATAATTGATCATTAACTATGGTGAATGTTGATACATAGAGGAGGACAATGTGTGGAAAATTACAACTGGAAAGGAAGTGGGCTCGTCCACTTATTCCATGTCAATATCATTTGGCTTCATACCGTATTATGCACTAATATAGTGCATCAATCTATTCTTTAACCTTCACTGTGTAGCGTGGATGCCAATCCTTACTGTGGCCCTCATGCCATGTCAGAGGATGCACATGCCACACACACAATAGCAGCAGAAGACTAGCAGAGAGAGAAACTGAGAAAGATCATACTTGATTGTTATCCACTATTATGAATATCAATACATAAAGGGAGACTTCCTCTTGTATACCTGCTACAACCACCTTATTATATAAAGGGATAAATTTATTCTAACTTTATTCTAATCCAGATGCGTAGAATCCTTTCATTTTATAAGAGAATGAAAAGTCTCGCTAATGATTCGCTACATCCTTGATTCAAATTTAGATCATCCTGAGAACTTCCGTCCTTTTAACCTTAGCAAAACTGTGTGATTGTCTACAGATACACCAAGTCCAACCGGGTGAATTAATATAAATATAAATTTACTCTATAACTTATTTGTATTTTTTTACTTTAAAACAAATTTAATTTTTTTATAATTTTTTAATACAAGTATCATTTTGTTATTGGTTCTTTTTTTTTTGAGAAGGCACAATACCCTGCGAAGCACCAGTTCTTCTACCCAAAACCAGATCTTAATGATGTCATACTGCATAGGATGCCATCCAAAGATCAAAAGCACCTACATAGCTAAGAGCCTGTAGCTCCTAAAAGCACTGAAGATTCAACAACATACTGGAAAAAAAAACTGCTACAAAGCAGTGGCAAGGCACCACTCCTAAAGCCTTTAATATATACTAAAAAACTGGATACAACCTAAATCCAAAGACACAGCTAGATTGAACCAAAGTAACTGATAAAGGCCTGTATGAAGCCTATTTCCTGCATCTAATTCTTCCAGAAGAATAGACCCGGGCTGCATTAGAAGACCCTTCTTTGAGAGCAAGTCCACTTGAAGATTAAACTCTCTGTAGACATGAAAGAAAGAAATAGATTGGAACTCTCTGCGAAGCTTCTCCACCTTGACCTTCTAATGATAGAGATCCAATACCTGAAGATTAGATTTCCCTGAGAGCCATTCTATGATAATCCTGGAGCCCCCTCCAATCATTAAATTAGTACATGAGATCTATCCCATATCGAGCTATATAGCACCTCTCGGCGCAATAAAGTGACATAGGCCAAGTAATTCACATGTTATAAATGATGTTAAGTTGTAGATAGAATAAATTTATCCCTTTATATAATAAGGTGGTTGTAGCAGGTATACAAGAGGAAGTCTCCCTTTATGTATTGACATTCATAATAGTGAATAACAATCAAGTATGATCTTTCTCAGTTTCTCTCTCTGCTAGTCTTCTGCTTGCTATTGTGTGTGTGGCATGTGCATCCTCTGACATGGCATGAGGGCCACAGTAAGGATTGGCATCCACGCTACACAGTGAAGGTTAAAGAATAGATTGATGCATTATATTAGTGCATAATACGGTATGAAGCCAAATGATATTGACATGGAATAAGTGGACGAGCCCACTTCCTTTCCAGTTGTAATTTTCCACACATTGTCCTCCTCTATGTATCAACATTCACCATAGTTAATAATGATCAATTATAATCCTTTTCATTCTTTCTCACTGTTACTGTTCTGCTATCATGTATGTGGCATGTGCATCCTCTGAGATGGCATCAGGGCCACAGTAAAGATTGGCATCTATGCTAGAGAGTGAAGGTTAAAGAATAGATGGATGCACTATGTGAACACATTACTCAGTACGAGGCCAAAGGAGATTGGCATGGCAGTCAGTTAAGTGGAAAACCATACTTCATTTCCGACCCTAATTCTCCTCTAAATCCAGTGAAAATTTTGTTGAAACTTGAAAGTCAGTTCCTCTTAAACTAGGTTTATCCTATATATAGTTGCAGCTTAGATTAACAACATTCAGCGAAGAACTGTGTGCACTGGGCAAGAAAAGCAACAAAGTTTCAGAACTGGACTGTTTTCTTTGGAGTACTATACTTAATCTTGAATTCTTCTAAGTTTCCAGTTCTAGTTACTTATTATTATTCCTTTTTCATTATTTGTTGGCACTTTTTGCATAATTTCTGGGGAGGAGTCTGCTTTCTTACTGTGAAAGCCGGACATTTGCTTGGACTATTCAGATGCAGTGTAGTGATGTGGATGAGTTTTTCAAATGCAGGAAGAGCTAAAAAAAAATACAATCTCTATGGTGGAGCAGAGCAAAGTGCTTAATACCCCTGGTGCTGAGAATAAGTCAAGAAGAGAACTGTTCGATGCCCTTCGCCGGGAGCTTGAGTATGCTTAGGATTTCTAGGCTTTTTTTATTTTATTTTCACGAGTATTACTGTATTGGTGTGTTGATTTATTTTCTATCAATCGTATCCGTAATGCTGTCATTGTATACCCTGTATTGTGCCTATCTGTTATATTACAATCAAGGAACAAGGATCTTGCCAGGCTTTGGGTTACTTTTAGTGGTGTTTAGCTTTTATCATTCACATTCCATTCCCTCGCTGATCATTAGTTGCAGATATAAAATATAGGCAAGTTGAAGATTTCGAGTCTATAGTCAAATCTTCATGGGCATGCAGCACCCTAATGATCGTTTCTCAATGCAGAACCCCTGTGCTTGATAAGGCTTCGAAATCAGTATGGGATTTGATTTTAGCAAAGGATGGATTGGGAAAAGAGATCGATGATACAGTTGAAAGTGTTTATTGCCGATTAAGTGGCCGAGAGTTACCAGCCACATCTTCTGGAAATGGTCATATTTCTTTTCATGAGGAAAATGCTAGTGGGTCTAGTAAGAAGCGAACTTTCACAGCAATGAATGCAAATGGAACCAGTGAACCTGCCAATCATGTTCACACAAACACTCCAAATATTGCTCGTCAAACAACTGGGGCATCACATGGAAATGAACAATCTCATTTTGGCACCCCAGGAACAGCTCCTCCTTATATGGTCACCCCAGTGGCTGCTCCTCCTATGGTCACTTCTGCAGCTCCTCATATGATCACCCCACCTCTTGGACACGGTCATGCTATGAATTCCATGAATGCACCATGGAATGGTGGACATTTCAAATCTTAGATTTGAATTGGCTATCATCAAATTGTTCTTAGTTTTGTTACTCTACGTGCACTAGATGTTGTTTAGTGCTGATATGTAAATAAATCTACGATTGGAGCAATAATCAATGTTGTACATGGTAAGCGTCGTCGGTTGCTTGTGTAAGTATTCAGCAGAACAAATCCAGACATTTTTCTTGCATTCTGGATGCTAACCACAATGTCAAAATGCTAGACTCCCTCAGATACACCTTAGTCTACTGGGTTTGGTTTATGACATGACATTCATGCACCATTTCTGTATGCATGTGTAGTGCCATCTAATTAACATAGACGAGTTTGTTCCCTCCTGTTGAGAACATTGTTTTATTTTTAATTAGATTTCTAATTTAAATGTAAATTGAAATTGAGGAATAAATACAAGCTTTACCTATATCTTTCTAATTTTTGTATGATAAATAATTTCAGAAAGTTCAGGTCTTTAGTTTCTTTTATGAGAAGTAACTTCAGAATGTCCAGGTCTTTAGTTCCTTCAGAGGATGATGAGAACTTAGATGCAAAGTCAAATGACATGGGGAACATGGACACACTGCATATACGTATTGTATATGGGATATAGCGTCCCACGCGACATGACATGGGCATGTTTTATATATATATATATATATATATATATAATAAAAGAATAAGAGATAACAAATATAAAATGAAATATGGAGATGACTGTCTAATATTTTTAGAAATTAAAACATCTACAAGGGGTATTAAACAACTAAGTACTATATCAATGATTATTAAATTTACTAGAAAGTAGGATATTGAATGCACAAAACAGAACTTTAAAAATTAGAACCATAAACCATAATTTTCTGATTGAGATATTTGATGTTATTAGAATCAAAATGTATTATATAAACATTGAATCACTAATATAATAGGTGGGATTTCCATTGATAAATATAAAATAGGGTAGATACTATAATCATAAATTTAAAAATCTCACGGGTGAAAGTGAAAAAGATGAAGTAAATATGTTGTAAACTTTGGTTTTTATCTTTCATTTGCCCAATGGTGGATATCTAATTTCTATTATTTCTTGCTGAAAGTGAAAAAGATGATGCAAATATTGCTTTTAACACCCTTGAGGTTTCGTTTTTAGTATGTTAGTGTCTAACATGTTAGGACACATTTAGGGTTGTTATCACCAAACCCTCCCTACCTCCTAAGTTTTAAAAGCTTAGTACACCCTTACAATGGATTAATTCATGTTATAATCTTTCGTGACCCATTCTTATATAGTTGAAACATAGATAGTGTATGGGTGATTTTGAAATCTAATTGTGCTCCATGAAGAGATCAACAACTCAGTTATTCCTCGGGCTGCAACCTGCGTATGCTTTAATCACACTCTTTTCCTTGACGAGTTTAACCCTTCTCCTTCTTCTCAGTGATCGGATCATTTCTAGCCCAACCGATGGTCCTGATTGCATCATCAAGCGTTTAACCAGAAGGAAATTAGGCGTTCAATCGGTTCCCAATGCATCACGACTGTCCATCTAAACTTCATCGAATGGTTTGATTGCTTTGTGAGGCCTAAAGATATGAGCACGTTAGTGCATCTCTTACCCTTGATGAAATCTCAACCATGCATTTTAGGATGATCAACGACTATCGGGCCCAAACTCACATGAACTTTAACCCATTCGCTGCGCCTGATGGATGGGATCCATCCTCAATTCCCAAGCTAATTAATCAGGATGTGACGCTTGTCCAACTATCATTAAGAGCCGTACTACCCTAATTAACACCCTCCTCCGCCAACTTTTCATTGTTTTCCCCCTCACGTTTGTCTTTTTCTCTTGCATGTAGCTGTGTAGCTTGAAAATTGTAGCAGGTGCCATTTCCATTAAGGGCAGGAATTTGAGCTTGACACATTATCATTCTCACTGGGTAAGTTCTCTTTCGCCGTTATAGCTTGTTTTACAGTCCTTCATCTGTTTGACTTTGAAGGAAGAGAGAAATGCTATTAGGACTATTCAAAGCAACTCTTATCAACGAATTAGCCGGTATCAGAGATACCCAAACCTACCTTACAAATGTCCATACTTTAAAGAGAAGACTAAATTCCCCTTCTCATAGCTCTCAGGGAGATCAACGTCATAAGACATCTAGGGTTTTAGCGGTTGCGCCCCCGCCTGTATATTTTGACCTAGATTCAATTATCTTGCTTGCTAAATATTTTGACTCTAAAGATCAACCCATCACCTACCCCATAAACCAACAAGAATTTCTCAGAATTAATGAGGACATCATGTCCAAAATGTTAGGGATACCAGCCTCCAGGATAGATATCACTGATAGAGGGTTAGACTAGGAATTTATCTCATGGGTTGACGAAGATAAGACATAATTTCTGAAAGGCTTACTCCAAAGCCCTAACCCAAACTTAAAGTTGGAATTTCCTCTTCATACTAACTTATTAAAACCCTTTTACCAGACCTTAGTGTCGTTTTTCACTATTATTTCGGCTTAGGTGGCAACTTAAAAATTGATGAATCCGTTTTCCTAGCTGTTCGGTTTATTACTTTGAATCCCGACAGAATGGTGATCAACTTCCTGAAATATTCAATTAGAGCTATTATAGTTGACCTAACAACTGCTATCCCGTTCTAATTAGAGCTATTATAGTTGACCTCACAACTGCTATCCCATTTAAATTCTACTGCCATTGTAAATATCTTCATTTGGTCTTATTGTTGACACCTAATCTGAAAGGATTGGGATTATTGTAAATAGTTTTAGTTATGCATTAGAGAAAACCAAGTGACCTTGGAATTGGAATCCCAAGAGTCTCTCCACTCATGTATATATTCATGAACTAACTAATGCAATAAACAATTCATTTCGTGGAGTTACTCCTGGCCTGACATAGTATTAGGGCTAGCCCCTTTTTTAGCATTTTTTGCCCTGTAACTCCTGTATTCTTTGCCATTATTCTTTGTAATGAAAAAGCCCTATCCCTCTGCATCGATTCCTGAAGCATTGAATCTCTGCGTGCAAACTAGTTTGCTGTTGCGTTGAAAGGGCCATGACTATTGCTTTGAATGGTGCGTACCTCTTGCTTTGCAAAATATAAACGATTAAATGGGTCGGTTCAATGATTGAAATTGTTGCAACTTTGAGTTTTGAACGTTGGTGGAAACAAATTGTCGCTGCATTGAGTTCTGAACGCACTGGAAGTGTCAAGAGGCTATTGCTGAACCAGTTGAGAGTGGGATATGAATCCATGACTCTTTCGGACCAGAGTCGAGCTACACAACAGTGGTAGTCGTCTGATGTTGAATGGTGCATGACTATGCGTTGAATGGTATGTAAGTTGTTGTGCATTGATTGTTTTTTGGAGAACTGAACATCGGAAACTGCAAGGGAAGAAAACCTGGAATTTAACAAGTGATCAATTGAATTTATGAAGGGTTGCGAGATGGCGTAAATGTGTGCGGTGACTAATGCATTGAAGTTTTCTTTTGGGTGGCTATATGTAATAACATGAATCAAAGCTCTTTTAACGACATAAAACTATGAGTGGAAGTATTTATGGTTATATGAATAGTGAAAGGCCACACTTATATGAATATGTGATATATATAGGAGTTTTAAAAGAGCTCACATTGAGATTTTAATACCATTATATGCATTAGAAGTTGAATGGTTTCTTTATATGAATTAAAAAATGATGACCCTCTTGCCTTAGCATCAAAAGTAAGATCCATTATGAATGACATAAAAACCATTGGTGTTGAAATAGATACTCTTCTCATAGCTTATGTCAAGGCACTATATCCCACCCATTCACATTATCTTGAGTCATTACAAGCAAGTGGAAACCTTAAGGAGATTACCTTTGATTCTCTTGAGAAGAAGCTTGCTGAAAGAGAGAAGGATTTTGGGAAGAAGACAACTCCTTAGTCTACTGAAGAAGCTGTGTGCCTTGCACAGAAAGAGAAGAATCAGAGACAAGATTCTTCCAGAGGAAGAGGTGGCCGAAGAGGAAGAGGAAGGAATAATTTTAGAGGCAAGGGGGCAGACGTTTCTAAGGAGAAGGGTTTGATCTTCATTGCATACGATGCAATAGAGATGGACATGATGCTTCCACATGTAAACTGCCATGGGACAAAGTTGAGCAGGAAAGAAATGAAGGAAAAGGTAAAACACCAAACAAAGGGAAACGTAAAGAACCTGAGTCCACTCATTATGTTGTGGTACATTGCAACATTGGAGTAACTAAAGACTTATTCAATGCTTCACTTGCTTCATGGAAAGATGATTGGTTGCTTGATTGAGGGGCAACTTGCCACATGACTTTCAGAAGAAATTTCTTTGAGGAATTCACTGAGAATGTTGATGGAGCAGTATACTTTGCAGACGAGTCAAAACTCAAGCCATTAGGGCTTGACAGCTGTTGTACCTCAGGCGACAGTTCCTAGCTGTGGGGGAACCAGTGCCCATACATTTTGAAATTGGATAAAATAATTAAAAGTGGCTGGAAGTACAGGCCATGAAGGCTTGTAACCAAAAGTTCTAGTTCTGAAACCCTAGCCTTCCAAAGCAGAATGGCTAGTGGCTCTGAGATCTGTAGAATGCTGGACCGAGGAGTGAATTCAAGAAGAATAGAAAACAAAGTCCAAATTTGGCACTCAAGAATCTAAATTTAGACTACTGTGGAAAGAATATTGTGAGGCTAAGAAAATGTAAATGAGGTTCCTGGATGTGGAGTGCTCATTAAGGACTTCAAGATTAATTATCGTGAGTACAATTAACTAAACTCATTAAAAACTAAACTGAAGCACTGGCTGCATCTTAGACTGTCCAGGAGAGGAAAAGACATGGATGAATGCTGAGACATGAGAGGAAAAATAATGGCTGCAACTTCCCATAACTGGAATCAAACTGCAATATATTATTCAGGGTTCAAAAGTATTTTGGATTACAATACACAGTCATGAAGAGTGGACCCTGAACCCCCTCAAAATCTAATTCCTAGGCTTTTATTTCTGCCTCCTAGTGTAATTCAACTAATGGATTCTTGAAACAGTTTAAAGAACAGTTTGTCTCTTTTTGTAAAAAGGTTTTTTTTTGAAGCAATTTAAATTACAGAAAGTAATTTTAACATTATATATAATATTAAACAAAAAACCTCTACAAATAAAAACCCCGCTTCCTTTTCAAGTTAGAAGGGAATACCAATGCATTTCAGGTCCCAAAACTGTTAATGCAATTTTAATATAAATGTCAGTATTAAGCCCAGGCTTGGTGAAAAACCACGTAAAGTCTAGTTGAAGGTGGAGAGCTGGAGCGCGGGTCCCACTATAGTACTTATGCATACATTGAAAAAAACACATATGATTCCTGGAAATCAATTACTGCCTACGAGACCACTTGTGGCGGTTTCTGGAAAATTGAGTTACTGCTTCTGTAATGAATTTGGTCCGTTGATCATTCGATGGGTAGTTTTATTGATTCCACCCCCTGGACCACTTATGCGCATAAATTCTTTGCAAGTTATGCTACCGAGATTTCATCGATGTGAAGAGACTGCATTATTAACCGTCGATTTGCTGAGTTTTATCTCTTTGAATTATTCATTGTTGCATGATTTAACATAAACAACCTTTACATCAATCTTTGGATGGCGCTGCCCAAATTGTCTTTGGACATCCATACAATACTTGCAATTTGTGCCTTCCTTGTTGTACTCTACATCTGACATAGACGAATTGATTTTTCTCTTTCTCAGCAGAGCGCTTTGCTTCATCTGTTGGAAGCCTGACCTTGCTATTTCCTGTTGCTCAATTTTATAAAGCTCCTGCAAGAGTTGTAATTTCCTTAATTTCCGTTCAAGACGTTTTACAACCTCAGCATAATCACTTTATTTATCAGATAGATCTTCAAGGTTTCTACTCCCAGTCTAAATGTCATGAGTGGCAAACTGATCTCCTTTCTGTTCCCCACTCTTCCTTTCTGATTTACAAAGTATGTCTTGGAGTCCTCATTCATGATCTTTCTGAGTTTCATTTAGTAGCTTAATGATTTGATCATGGAGTTGATTGCTTCTACCTCCAGCATGTTCCCGGTCCTTCATTCCATTATGATTTTCCATGCCATTATGAGTTGAAGCTGAGAAAGTTACTCCTGTTTGATGACCTTCACATGTTGAAGGATTTCCAGTGGATTAAGAAGGCACAGGTAGAGTGCTTCCATTTACAACATTGGGACAAGATTCAACTTCCTTCGCTCTTAATTTGTGCTCCCATGCTGGCTCTATCTGCAGACAACACTTCAAAAGGAAGCTGATTACAAGTTTGACTATCTTGTTCAATAGCTTTCTCATGTTCAGTTTGTGGTTCATCCTCTATAGCTGAGACTCTACTCTATTTGTATGCCGTCTCTTCAATTTCATTACCTGAAAAAGGAGCACCAGATGTTGCTTTTGTAATCACTGAAGATGCAACAACAATCAATTCTTTTTGCCCCCTGTCATTTTGAAGCAAGTACAGAATAATCGGAAGCAACCTCCTTAAAATGTGGGATAACCTGAATCTTGATGAAGAAAGGGCTCAAAGTGTCTCATGCTTTTGCAACAGCTATCACGCAACCAGTTCTAAGATAATTTGTATCATCATGAATATCCTCTACTCCACATGCATTTATATTCCCCCCACGGCTTATAGATGGGCATTCAATGCTTCTAGCCACAAAACAGAATTCTGCCATGGCCCTGTGATATTGGGCGCCTCCACCTCCAACTCCTTATAAAACGACAATAAATTCCTCAACTACACAGGGAGTCACTTCTTCTGACTGGCCAGATGTTTGATCATCATAACTCATACTCCAAAATAAAACTTCATTTCTCCATGCTCACAGGCTTCAAGCAACATTGTTGTAGTTTTGGCATCAACCTCCAAACCAGGTGCAGACTTTGATGGTCCAAAGTGCCACAAATGTCTTCCTCTTGCAAATCTGCCAACAAAATAGTGTCTTCAAACTTGCCAATCTGATCCTGTGCTAGAGCTTTTCTTTTAATATCTTTGACCTTTCAGCTGGGCCAGAATAGGCTACAACATCTAGTTCTAACTGGGGACAAACGTTTTGGCTGCAAAGCGTTGAGAACCGCAGATCAATATCCTTTATTGGGCATGGAGTCAGAATAAACACTGAAATTGATCCCAATCTGAAATCTCTGAAAAATTGCAATCTCCCTGAAACCTCTGTCTTCCAGAGTTTTTATTCTTCTTTCTGTCAACTAGAATAAAACCTTTGAAAATTGAAAAATAAATGCTCCTTTTCTGAGCATATTTATATACAAGTCCTACTTATATACAAGGTTGAATTCCTTTAGGTGAAGTCAGTTTTCCAATGGTACCATGTTAACATTTGAGTGTTAGGTCAAAGACCATTCTGCCCGTGAATTTTAAAAATACAATTCATCTTGAACAAAAAAGAAATTATGCATAAGGGCAGCTTACAACGAAAATTAGGGATATATCCGCAAAATGATATGTATAGGCTGCTAATAAATTTCTCCATGTAATCTGCCACAAGATCTTCAAAAGTATGAGAAAATATATAGTCTTGATCAGTTCCAAAAAAATTCTCTATCTTTGAAGGTTCTTGCTGGAATAGACTTTCTACCGGAACAATATACTCAATAGAACAATCAACAACATCCTTAAGAAAATGAACTATGTCACTTTTATGTCTCCATTTGTCACCTTTGAGCTTTGAATGAAAATATTTATTAATAATGACCTCAGGAAATAAAATAATTTTTTTCACATCACTACATGAGATATGGCCAACTTCAAATAGATTGTTCACCTAAGATAGGCTCTTTTGCTATGATAAATGGCTTGACATACCGCTGTCCAAATTTTCCCACTTGCTGGTTTTCTTTTCTATGTTCAACATTCAATTGATGAACTTGAAGATCTTCATCATGTTCCTCATCTGAATCATATTTGTCATAAGTAGGAGGACCATCAAATTTAACAAAATAAGATCTATGAGGATTTGTTTGCAATTTAATCATTTCTCCTTCTTCTTGATTGTTGAGTAGAAATTCTTGATGTAGGCTTGAACTTCTCTCCATTTTAATGCTTTCTTAATTTGTTTGGAACAAGGTCAACAAATTTTCTGCTTGTGGGATTATTGAAGAAGACTCTTTTTAAAACTTTTCAGCATCATTTTCAGAAAAGGATAGTTTTTTGCATTCAGAGACATGTTCATAATTAATTTGGCTATAGCCTCTTTGAATGCTTGCTGCATTATCAACATTATCATCAGTTTCTTCAGCAGGATTGTCAGGAGCTTTAAAAGTTTCTTTAGAATCATAGTACTCACAGCAACTTTAAAAAAAAAACTCGTGTGGATATAAAGTGCTGCAAAATGAATTAAATGTTGCGTGGGAACCATTCAAAGAGGAAATAATTGAACAAGATAAATATCTATACCAAACCCTTGCTTCTTGGTCCAAAGAAAACATGAACAACTTCATCTTCACATCCTCATGAATGATACTCTATTGCTCCATGCACTCATGAAAGCTTCTAAGATGTTGAACCAAACTTTCATTTGCATCTCCACTAAATCTTGGAAGATACTCATTCCACTCATGAAATGTAGGCATATGATGAGGATAGCCAATGATCCCAGTAAAATCCAGTGGGGCAAACTTATTGGCTAAGAATGCAGGGATAACCATTAAAGCCCAGAAAAATAAATGCTCAAAGGGAAAAACGACAGGAATTTTTTTTACAGCCTATCACTGGTTTTGTCACCTTCAAAAACCAAACAAAAATATTTAAACCCAGGGAAAAATAACTTCCTGTTTCTGTTCCTCAACAACAATGCCAATAAATGTTGTACCTGAGGAGACAATTCGTGGCTGTGGGGGAACTAGTGCCCAAGACATTATGAAATTGGATAAAATAATTAAAAGTAGAAATTAGTGGCTGGAAGTACAGGCCATGAAGGTTCGTAACCAAAAGTTATAGTTCTGAAACCCTAGCCTTCCAAAGCAGAATGGCCAGAGGCTCTGAGAGCTGCAGAATGCTGGACTGAGGAGTGAATTGAAGAAGAATAGAAAACTGAGTCCAAATTAGGCACTCAAGAATTTAAATTTAGAATATTGTGGAAAGAATAATGCGAGGCTAATCCTGGATGTGGAGCGCCCATTAAGGACTTCAAGATTAATTATCATGAGTACAATTAAGTAAATTCATTAAAAACTAAACTGAAGCACCAACTGTATCTTACACTGTCCAGGAGAGGAAAAGACATGGATGAATGCTGAGACATGAGAGGAAAAATAATGGTTGCAACTTCCCATAACTGGAATCAAACTGCGATATATTATTCAAGCTTCAAAAAGATTTTGGATTAAAATACCCAGTCATGAAAACTGGACTCCAAACCCCCTCAAAATCTAATTCCTGGGCTTTTATTTCTGCCTCTTAGTCTAACTGAACTAACTGATTCTTGAAACAGTTTAAGGAACTGTTTGTCTCTTTTTGCAAAAAGGTTTTTTTTGAAGCAATTTAAATTACAAAAAGTAATTTTAACTTTATATATATAATATTAAACAAAAGATCTTTGCAAATAAAAACCCCGCCTTCTTTTCAAGTTAGAAGGGAATACCAATACATTTCAGGTCCCAAAACTGTTAATGAAATTTTAATATAAATGTCAGTGTTAAGCACGGGCTTGTGTGAAAAACCACATGAAGTCTAGACGATGGTGGAGAGCTGGAGCACCGGTTCCACTATAGTACTTATGCATACATTGACAAAAACACATATGATTCCTGGAAACCAATAACTGCCTACATGACAACTTGTGGCTGTTTCTGGAAAATCAAGGTAGTGCTTCTGTAATGGGAATTTGGTCCGTTGATCATTCGATGGGTAGTTTTACTGATTCCACCCCCAGGGCCACTTCTGTGCAAGTTATGCTACCGAGATTTCATCGATGTCAAGAGACTGCATTGTTAATCATCAATTTGCTGAGTTTTATCTCTCTGAGTTCTTCATTGTTGCATGATTTAACATTAACAAGATTTACATCAATCTTTGGGTAGCGCTGCCCAAATTGTTTCCTGACATCTGTACAATACTTGCAATTTGTGCCTTCCTTGTTGTGCTCTGCATCTGCCATTGACGAATTAATTTTTCTCTTTCTCAGCAGAGCGCTTTGCTTCATCTGTTGGAAGCCTGACCTTGCTATTTCCTGTTGCTCGATTTTATAAAGCTGCTGCAGAGTTGTAATTTCCTTAATTTCCGTTCAAGGCATTTTACAAACCTCAACATAATCATTTTGATTATTAGATAGATCTTCAAGGTTTCTACTCCCAGTCAAAATGTCACGAGTGACAAACTGATCTCCTTTCTATTCCCCACTCTTGTTTTTGATTTAGAAAGTATGTCTTGGAGTCTCCGTTCATGATCTTTCTCAGTTTCATTTAGTAGCTTAATGATTTGATAGTGGAGTTGATTGCTTCTACCTCCAGCATGTTCCCTGTCCTTCATTCCATTATGATTTTCCATGCCATTATGAGTTGAAGCTGAGAAAGTTACTCCTGTTTGATGACCTTCACATGTTGAAGGATTTCCAGTGGATAAAGAAGGCACAGTTAGAGTGCTTCCATTCGCAACAATGGGACAAGATTCAACTTCTTTTCACTCTTTAATTTGTGCTCCCATGTTGGCCCTATCTACAGACAACACTTCAAACGGAAGCTGATTACAAGTTTGACTATCTTGTTCAATAGCATTCTCATGTTCAGTTTGTGGTTCATCCTCTATAGCCGAGACTCTACTCTGTTTGTATACCTTCTCTTCAATTTCATTGCTTGAAAAAGGAGCACCAGATGCTGCTTTTGTAACGACTGAAGATGCAACAACAATCAAGTCTTTTTGTCCCCCTGTCAATTTGAAGTAAGTACAGAATAATCAGAAGCAACCTCCTTAAAATGTGGGATATCCCGAATCTTGATGAAGAAAGGGCTTAAAGTGTCTCGTGCTTTTGCAACAACTATCACGCAATCAGTTCTAAGATAATTTGTATCAACATGAATATCCTCTACTCCACATGCATTTATAATCTCCTCCCGACTTATAGGTGGGCATTTAATGCTTCCAACAACAGAACAAAATTCTGCCTTGGCCCTGTGATATTGAGCACCTCCACCTCCAGCTCCTTATAAAACTACAATAAATTCCTCAACTACGCGGGGATTCACTTCTTCTGACTGGCCAAATGTTTGATCATCATAGATCATACTCCAAAATAAAACTTTCATTCTCCACACTCACAGGCTTCAAGCAATGTTGTTGTGGTTTTGGCATCAACCACCAAACCAAACACAAACTTTAATGGCTCAAAGTGCTACGAATGTCTTCCTCTTGCAAGGTTGCCAACAAAAAAAGTGTCTTCAAACTCTGCGAAACTGATCCTGTGTTAGAAATTTTCTTTGAAGATCTTTGACCTTTAGTTGGGCCAAAATAGGCTACAACAACACCATCAAGCTCAAACTGCGTGGACTTCTAGAATTTCTTCTACATGATGTTTTACACCTCATGGAGCTGAGGAGAAACTTGTTGTTTTTGGTTCACATCTGCCAGCATGGACACTCCATTCCATATTTGATGGCAAGGTCGAGGTCAGAAAAACATCAAATCACTCTCTTGTCATGTCGGAGAAAGAAGAAGAGAGACTTCTGAAGCTGTAAGGAACCTCTGCTCGTGCACACAACTTCTCATACAATTCTCACTGTGAAGGTACATTTCCATCAAGTCTTTTATGACATGCTAGATTTGGACACTTGAACTATGACAACCTCCATTTGTTGAAGAGAAATGATGTTAGTTGTTTGCTTACAATTCCTAGAAAACTTGAGTAATGCGATGCTTGTATCTTAGGAAATGATCCAGGTCTGGGTGTGACGAAGGACCCTTCCAAGACCATTTACTTTCGTGATGTGTTAAATTGCATTTTTAAAAAGAACATAAATGAATACATATGCATGCTGTAAAGAAGAGGAATCTGTCACTCATCAACACATCAAATAACAAGACGTTAATAACGGAATTCATCCAAGAGGGACTACGTGTCCGGGCCCTGGTGTCAAGATGGTGTAGGCCGCTGCATTAAGTGCTGTCAATAGTGATGATGTACATAAGAGGTGACGTCGATATCATATAAGGAAAATGCCCTTAAGCAGGAGTGTCTCCAAGAGATGTTCCACTACAGGGACTCTCAGTCAAAAAAGGACTCCTATCAGTATGACACAAACTCATGCATGATGAGCATTCTGCCATCATGGCATAAAAGGGATCTCAATGCAAAACATACATGGCGACAACATGAGTATCCCATCAACATGACGATAAAGGGATCTCAAATAAAACATGACGAATCATGACAACAAGCACATCACACAGATGATTCCGCATCACATCAAAGCAGGGATCATGACGCAAGTATGAAAATAAGATCCCACATCAAACATCAAACAAGGATCCGTGCAGCGTAATGCATAGAAAAAGAAGTACATGAACGCACTGCATATATCTGACATCCAGGGGCCATATGAAGAAAATGATGTCAAACTGCTGAAGCTGGTCGTACCATCAATCTCTCGACGTCGAATCTCATGGAATGGTTGCTCACACATGAATACTGACGCCTGCACTCCACTTAGAAAAGTGGCCGAAAAATGAAATGAGAAAATGGAAAATCTGAACACACCATCAAATTTGTGGCGTCGAATAGTGCAAAATAGACTATCAAATTTCTGAATGTTGAGAAAATAAAAATCTAGGGCTCAAGGAATCTTTTAGATTCCCCATAGATTCCTCAAAGATTCCCTCCTCCAGTTCCTCTGCAAATTTGCTGCTCAGATCAGGACACTAACTGCACCATTGGGTTCCTTGCGGAATTTTGAGAAAAATGAGTATGAAGTTCGCTGCATTATGACTTTGGAGAATATCAACATCCAAGGAATCTGGAAGATTCCCTCCAAGATTTTCTCCTCTGGGTCCTTTGCAAATAAATTAATTAAAAATTCGCCTCAATTTCCATGCTTGCTTATGGTCCTCCATGCTTGGGCATACTCGAGAAATGAGCATTTATATAAATTTGTTGGCAGAGTAATCAAAGAAATTCGTTTGGTGGATTGGCATAACTTGAAATTAGTTGAGGGGTCGGGTGGTCAATCCCCGCCCCTCCCATTTGAATGCATTATAGTTTTTTACAACCCGTATATATTTAATTTTGGGGGGTCGGGTCCACATTGGGTGGCCCACCCCTATAACCTCCGCAACAAAATTACATGGGCACCGTTTATTGTTTGGTGGTTGCACAGTTATGTTTTGGAGCGTTGTGTTGGTGTACTGTGGGGCCGCCGCGTGGGTGGGGCCGGTCCTTCTGTCGGCCATGGGTTCAACTCCCACCGGCCTCGAATTAATGCGAAGTTATTTACGTATGAAGTTGGGTGTGATGTGGGTGGCGGGGGTCATGCCCTGCCACCACTTTAAATATTTTTTTTTTTGCCTTATTATAAATCAAATTGGCCGTTTGTTGGAAAATTCGAAAATTGACCGTAGGAGACATTTTAATGAGGCCACAGTTTCACCCGGAATCCAGTTGGAGTTGGCCGGATTCCGTTCGCCGAAAAACTTCCAAATTGTGTCTTCATTAAACTTGCCTATTTAGCAAAAGACAACCAGAACTTTGACTGCCTCTAATTTTCGCATAGGAGCTCGATTTGACGAACTATTCATACCGTTACTATCAGGATGACGAGATTTACGCTCTCGTCCTGGTTTGAAAACATTATGATCACTTTGATTTTTGAGATCCCATAAGCCCTCTTTGTCCTGTGTGTGTCTCTGGAGCCACCTAGATCAATCCTCCCCACTGAGGAGCTTTTGGTTTTCCAAAAACATGAAAAACAATCTGCAACTTCTCTATACCTTGTTTACATCACAAACGTCCTGAAAGGTCTCGCTTCCATCTCCTTCACCTTTGTTCTTCGGAGCCTTAAGCGATGAGCTGACACCTGCAACTTCTAGGACCAACTAATGATCCAAACATCCCATATTTGCCACGAGTTTATAACACATACTCGGTGGTCAAGTTTACATCAGGATGGACACAATACCCCAACTATGAAAACAAGGCCAACATATCATTGTTGCTCCAACAAGTGATGGAAAACACATCATCACTGCAACACATGATTTACACCAATAAGGCCAAACACCATTTTGCTTTCGACAAGTGATGGAAACACGACATCACTTTCACAGTTTATCATGCTACCCAAAATAATACCAAACATCATTGTTGCTAAACAAGTGATGGAAAACACATCATCACTTTTACATTTTGAAATGCAATAAATGATTTACAAAAGCACGACCATGATATGCTAACATATCTAGAAACCATTTTTCACTTATCAATGTGAATGGATCGCCTCCTTGTGGTGGTTTTGTTTGTCGAACCATTATTTCACCTAGTTCTTGCACCGACAATTTGTCTTTAAGGCGCTGCTTTGGATGGAACTTCCAACAAGTGGCTTTTTGATGGCCACTTCTCTCGCAATGACTGCAATAGGTCTTTTCTCTCAAGATTGCTTAACATGCTTCTTTACCTGCTGTTGAAAGGGTCTTTCATGCCTCATCCTTTTGTGTGTTGCCATTCTTTTCCAACACTTAGAAATGTATGTTTATGTAATCCACAAAAGGTACATGTCTTTCGATTCCATGATTTACGCTCATCATTAAAAACATGATTATAATTGACATGAGCATTCGAATGTCGAGAGTGGTTATACCTTTCTTTGCTGTCTCAAGTGTAAGTATGGCAATGAGAGCTTGCCTCAGCTCTTTCTCTGCAATGGAAACTGCCATGGGATGATGGGGATGTGTTCCCATCATTCTCTTTCCTCGACGATTTCAACGATGTCTCAGAAGAATCTGACACCTTCGAGCATTCTCCCTCGGTGTATCTCAAGCCTGCAAATCAAGATCTCGGCACATCCTCCAATGGTTGAGTTATGCCTTGGTTATTAACACCAAGTTCTTCTTCCTACTTGTGCCTCGTCTTTGTAAGGAGCCTCATGTTTGTCCCTGTAATTGGGATCTCCAAATCTCCAACATAAATCATACCATGTGATGACGAAACCGAAAGGAAATCACATCTTTTACCTCCTTGGTTTATTTGGAAAGAACTGATGAGGGCTTCTCATCATTTGTTGTTGGTGGTTCGCTAGTTGTCTCAGCACATTCCCCAACTTCCTTTCTGACATACCCAAGCACTGTACGACAGGGTAATTCTTCTACTCTGATGGGGTTGACAATGCCTCAGCCGTTAACGCCCAAGCTTTTTCCTTCATACCCCATTTTCTTCAACAGTTTGGAGCCAATTCCTGTGGTATGATTTTCAAAAACAACGAAATCATCATCAGGACACATACATGAATTCAAAGAATTACTTTTTACCTCACATGGGTCACGCTGCAACTTTTCCAAGGCCTCGTCCTTTTCTTGCAGTTGTTGTAGCAAACTATGTTTCTCCTCTTTCTCTTCTTGTAGATGCATCTTCAATCGATGTTCTCTGTTTGAAGATTTTGATTGTTGTGCTTTAGTTCTTCCAGGGCCTCTTCCGTGGCTCGCAATTGACGCTGCAATTACTCTTTTTCCTCTGTCTCTTTCTCTAGAGTTTCGTACATTATTTCCACCCTTTTGGAAATTTTGAGCATGGTCTCGTACATCGCTTTTTCATCCTCTGTTGCTACACGTTCCATTGTTTACGCTACAATTCACATCCACGCAAAGACCGCTCTGATACCACTTAATTCAGGTCCGGGTGTGACGAAGGACCCTTCCAAGACCTTTTACTTTCGTGATGTGTTAAATTGCATTTTTAAAAAGAACATAAACGAATACATGTGCATGCTGTAAAGAAGAGGAACCTGTCAATCATCAACACATCAAATAACAAGACGTTGATATTGGAGTTCGTCCAGGAGGGACTACGTCTCTAGGCCCCGGTGTTAAGATGGTGCAGGCCGTTGCATTAAGTGTTGTCAATAGTGATGATATACATAAGAGGTGACGTCGCTATCATACAAGGAAAATGCCCTCACGCAGGAGTGGCTCCAAGAGATGTTCCACTACAAGAAATCTCAGTCAAAAAAGGACTCCTATCAGTATGACACAAACTCATGCATGATGAGCATCCCGCCATCATGGCATAAAAGGGATCTCAATTCAAAATACACATGGCGACAACATGAGTATCCCATCAACATGACGATAAAGGGATCTCAAATAAAACATGACGAATCATGACAACAAGTACATCACATAGATGATCTCGCATCACATCAAGCAGGAATCATGAATCAAGTATGAAAATAAGATCTCACATCAAACATCAAACAGGGATCTGTGCAACACAATGCATAGCAAAAGAAATACATGAACACAATGCATATACCTCACATCCTGGGGCCATCTGAAGAAAAAGATGTCAAACTTCTGAAGCTGGTTGTACCATCAATCTTACGGCGTCGAATGTCATGGAATGGCTGCTCGCACATGAATATTGACACCTGCGCTTGATCCAGGTTTGGGTGTGACGAAGGACCTTCCAAGACCTTTTATTTTCGTGATGTGTTAAATTGCATTTTTAAAAAGAACATAAACGAATACATCTGCATTCTGTAAAGAAGAGGAACCTGTCAATCATCAACTCATCAAATAACAAGACGTTGATAATGGAGTTCGTCCAGGAGGGACTGTCTCCAGGCCCTGGTGTCAAGATGGTGTAGGCTGCTGCATTAAATGTTGTCAATAGCGATGATGTACATAAGTGGTGACGTTGCTATCATACAAGGAAAATGCCCTCAAGCAACGGTGGCTCCAAGAGATGTTCCATTACAGGAACTCTCAGTAAAAAAGGACTCCTATCAATATGACACAAACTTATGCATGATGAGCATCCTGCCATCATGGCATAAAAAGGACCTCAATGCAAAACATACATGGTGACAACATGAGTATCCCATCAACATGACGACAAAGGGATCTCAAATAAAACATGACGAATCATGACAACAAGTACATCACAGATGATTCCGCATCACATCAAGTAGGGATCATGAAACAAGTATGAAAATAAGATCCCACACCCAACATCAAACAGGGATCTGTGTAGCAAAATGCATAGCAAAAGAAGTACATGAACACATTGCATATACTCATATCCAAGGGCCATCTGAAGAAAAGGATGTCAAACTTCTGAAGCTGGCCGTACCATCAATCTCACGGCGTCGAATCTCATGGAATGGATGCTTGCCCATGAATACTGACACCTACACTTGATTCAGGTCCGGGTGTGACGAAGGACTCTTCCAAGACCTTTTACTTTCATGCTGTGTTAAATTGCATTTTTAAAAAGAAAATAAATGAATACATCTGCATGCTGTAAAGAAGAGTAACCTGTCAATCATCAACACATCAAATAACAAGACGTTGATAACGGAGTTCGTCCAGGAAGGACTATGTCTCCGGGCCCATGTGTTAATATGGTGTAGGCTGCTGCATTAAGAGCTGTCAGTAGTGATGATGTACATAAGAGGTGACGTCGCTATCATACAAGGAAAATGCCTTAAGGCAGAAGTGGCTCCAAGAGATGTTCCACTACAGGGACTCTCAGTCAAAAAATGACCCCTATTAGTATGACAAACTCATGCATGATGAGCATCCCGCCATCATGGCATAAAAGGGATCTCAATGCAAAACATACATGGCGACAACATGAGTATACCATCAACATGACGACAAAGGGATCTCAAATAAAATATGACGAATCATGACAACAAGTACACTACATAGATGATTCCGCATCACATCAAGCAGGAATCATAAAGCAAGTATGAAAACAAGATCCCACATCAAACATCAAACAAGGATTTGTGCAGTACAATGCATAACAAAAGAAGTACATGAGCACACTGCATATACCCCACATTCAGGGGCCATATGAAGAAAAGGATGTCAAATTGTTGAAGCTGGCTATACCATCAATCTCACGGTGTCGAATCTCATGGAATGGAATCGCTGCTTGCACATGAACACTGACACCTGCACTCCACTTAGAAAAGTGGTCGAAAAATGAAATGAGCAAATGGAAAATTTGAACACACCATGAGATTTGTGGTGTCGAATAGTGCAAAATCGACTGTCAAATTCTTAAATTTTGAAAAACTGAAAATCTGGGGCTCAAGGAATCTTTTAGATTCTTCAAAGATTCCCTCTTCTGGTTCCTCTGCAAATCTGCTGCTCAGATCAGGAAACTAACTGCGCCATCGGGTTCCTTGCGAAATTATGAGAAAAATGAGTATGAAGTTGGCTACATTCTAACTCGGGAATTTCAATGTCTAAGGAATCTGGAAGATTCCCTCAAAGATTTTCTCCTCTGGGTCCTTTGAAAATAAATTAATTAAAAATTCGCCTCGATTTCCATGCTCGTTCATGGTCCTCCATGCTTGGGTGTACTGGCGAATTGAGTGTTTATATAAATTTGTTTGCAGAGTAATCAAAGAAATCCGTTTGGTGGATTGGCATAAATTGAAATTAGTTGAGGAGGGGTCAAGTGGTCAATCCCCGCCCCTCCCATTTTAATGCATTATAGTTTTTAACAACCCGCATATATTTAATTTTGGGGGGTCGGGTCCGCATTGGGCGGCTCGCCCCTATAACCTCCGCAACAAAATTAAATGGGCGCTGTTGATTGTCTGGTGGTTGTGTAGTTATGTTTTAGAGCATTGTGTTGGTGTACCGTGGGGCCGCCGCGTGGGCGAGGCTGACCCTTCCGCTGGTTGTGGGTTCAACTCCCACCGGCCTCGAATTAATGCGAAGTTATTTACGTATGAAGTTGGGTGTGATTTGGGTGGCGGGGGTCATGGCCCGCCACCACTTTAATATATATATATATATATATATTATATATATATATATATATATATTATATTTTTTTTTTTTTTAACAAATTGGTCGTTTGTTGGAAGATTCGAAAATTGACCGTAGGAGACATTTTAATGAGGCCACAATTTCGCCTGGAATCCGGCCGGAGTTGGCCAGATTCCATCTGCCGGAAAACTTCCAAATTGTGTCTTCATTAAGCTTGCCTAGTTAGCAAAAGTCAACCAGAACTTTGATTGCCTCTAACTTTCGCATACGAGCTCGGTTTGATGAACCGTTCACACCGTTAAGATCAGGATGACGAGATCTACGCTCTGGTCCTAGTTTGAAAACATTCTGAGCACTTTGATTTTTGAGCTTCCATAAGCCCTCTTTGTCCTGTGTGTGTCTCTGGAGCCACCAGGATCAGGAAAGCACATCAAACAATCTTTTCATGATTCTCATTTCAGAGCACAAAGAAAACTTAAACTCATTCATTATGATTTGTGTGGCCCAATGCTTGTTCCTTCTGCAAATAGTAATACATATATGATGACATTTATTGATGATTACACCATAATGTGTTGGGTTTATTTATTGGAGAACAAATACGAAGCTTTTGAAACATTCAAGAACTTTCATGCATGGATTGAAAATGATGCACAATCTTATATTTGATCTATTCATACTGATAATGGAAAATAATACACATCAAACGAATTTGAAAACTATCTTCGCCAACATGGGATCAAACACCAATGATTCTCATTTCAGAGCACAAAGAAAACTTAAACTCATTCATTATGATTTGTGTGGCCCAATGCCTGTTCCTTGTGAAAATAATAATACATAAATGATGACATTTATTGATGACTACACCATAATGTGTTGGGTTTATTTATTGAAGAACAAATCCGAAGCTTTTGAAACATTCAAGAACTTTCATGCATGGATTGAAAATGATGCAGAATCCAATATTTGATCTATTCATACTGATAATGGAAAATAATACACATCAAACGAATTTGAAAACTATCTTCGCCAACATGGGATCAAACACCAATCAACCGTGTTTTATAATCCCCAACAGAACGAAATAGCTGAAAGAATGAACAGGGAAATCTTATATATGGTACATCCATGATGTTTTTCAATAATGTTAAACTGATGTTTTGCGCTGATGCAATTCTATGTGTTGTGTATATCAAGAATAGGTGTCCATCTAATGCTATAAAAAACAAGACTCCCTATGTATGGCCACATTCTTTCAGTGAGTCATCTCAGGGTTTTTGGTTTCCCCTGTTATGCCTTGATACCTAAGGAACATAGAAACAAACTCGGTGCAAGGAGTTGCAAATGTATCTTATTGGGGTCCTTAAATACCTCCAAAGCATACTGTCTCTATGATGAATTGAATAAAAAGTTTATAATAGAGATGTGATCTTTCTTGAATCTTCCAAGACTGACAACTTTGTTGAGCGGCAACTTGATTGCTTGGATAGATTCAAACATGCAAAGTCTTTTAAAGAGTTTGATAATGAGATTCCACATCTTGAAGGGGGATCCTTACATTGGATCAATCTATGGAATCTTCTTCTAAAACACTCTCTCCCTTGCATGAAGCTCTAGCCACTGATGACACCTTGAGGGATGTAATTGACAAAATTGGAAGAGTAAATCTTGATTCATTCCCATCTCAATGAATTGAGTAGCCTGGGCCATCTCAGAAAGGTCCTCCAAAATGGCTGACAAAAACACTTGAAAGTGTTCGTCACGATGAGGTTGGAAAGACAGGGGAAAGAAGCTCAACTAGATAGAATGGAGGTGATGTAGATAGTCCTGATTCACTGGTTGATATGCATGTTACTTATGATTGTGAACTAAATTTGTCTACATATTTCGAACCAACATCCTTAAAAGAAGTTGCTTCTCATGATGAATGGAAAGAAGCCATGAAAAAATAATATGATGTTTTGATAAATAATGGCACTGGAAGCTGGTTGCTCCTCCATTGGGAACCAAACTGATAGGCTGAAAGTGGGTCTTCAAGAACAAGTATAAAGAGGATGGCTCACTTGACAAACACAAAGCCATGCATCTGGTAAAATGTTTTACACAGAAGGAAGGGGTCGACTACGAGGAAACTTTTTTTCCCACAATGAAATGGGATACCGTCTAGACACTCTTTGCCTTGGCAACTCAGAATGGTTGGAAATTCCATCAAATGGATGAAAAAATTGTTTTCTTGAATGGAGATTTGAAAGAGAATGTTTTTATGTCCCAACCAGAAGGATTTGTTGTGAAGGGCCAGGACTATAAAGTATGCATGTTTGTAAAATCCTTGTATGGCCTCAAGCAAATACTGCGAGCCTGGTACAAGAAGTTAATTGAGCATCTTTTGAAACTCAATTTCAAACATTATGATCTTAATGATGCAACTTTGTTTGTCAAGAAAGTTGGCAAAACAACTGTATACCTTGTGGTGTATGTAGATGATCTTCTGATGATAGGGAACAATGAAAGCTACATTGCATTCATAAAGAAGGAACTAAGGAAAGGTTTTGAAATGACAGATTTGGACTATGTTAATTACTATTTGTTAATCAAGGTTGTCATTGATGACAATATGACATTATCAAGATGGCAAATATTCTTATGATTCATAACCCTAACCCTAGTTTATGTTACCCTAATCCTAGAACTCTCAAACCCTAACCCTAGCTTTACTAAACCCTAATGGCTAAATGAAAACACTAATATGCTCGAACCTATAACCCTAACCCTAAAACATATTAATAATAGGATACACTAATAAAAGTAGTATTGATGGGTTATAAGGACATGAATAAATAATAATAAAAAAGAGGTCCCATACACAATACATAATACACGTTCACTCCAAAATAGAGAACGAAAGTGCCACGAGATTTTTTTGGCTAATATGTACAATATTTACATATGAAAGCTCCGTGGTAATATTTTAATTAAATTAAAACTGTTTTGTCTGCTTTCCAAATTTGACAGGTCGGTTTCAAAGTTTGAACATGGCTAGCATATATATATTATAACACAGGTTCATTTGGAAGTTAATAAGATTTTTCCAACGAAAACATCGAAGCATAGAGAAGAAAAATTCACATCTCGTCAACTAAACTATCAAGAAGCTTCCAGAAAAAGACTGCGTCTGTCTGAGGCTGACCAAAGAATCAGAACACGTGGTTCATTTTCTATGCAGATTGGACTAGAGACTGCGTTTGTCTGACGCTGAACAAAGAATCAGAATGCGTGGTTCATTTTCTATGTGGATTGGACTTGAAGTTTAACGTGGAGCATTGCTGCAATCAAAACGTGTGGCAAATTTTCTAAGCGGATCGAACTTGATGATTAACGTGGTGCATTGTTGAAATAAGAATGTGTGGCTTATTTTCTATGCGGATCAGACTTGAAGACTAACAAAGTGCACTGCAGTAATCAGAATGATTGGCTTATCTTCTATTTGGATCAGTCTTCAGAACGGTTGGCTGGGATCTCTATGCGAATCTGTTAAAACAATACAGTGGACTTAGATAGTGACCCCATAGTCTCATCACCTATCGGACAACAGTGCCTTTAAATGCTGAATAGAGCATTCAATTTTGGTATTGTTTCTTTACACAGATTTATGTGACAATGATTCAATCACTGTACATAAATCATTGTGATTGTTGAGCAATGAACAAGTATATTTGATGGACAATGAACAATGAAGTAAAACAAGGATGATTATGCAACAAATCCAAAGAGTTTTTAAAGTAATGAAGACAATGAAGAATATGCCAAGAACATTCAAGTAAGTACTTTATACATTCTCTATTAAACCAAAGGATTGGTGTCCTTTGGGTAGGTGCCCATAAACACAAGGTTGGTGCCTTGGAGAAGAAAGGGTCGAAGCCCTAGAGGTCGGAGCCTCACCAAAGACCAAGTTGGTGCTTGGCAATAATTGTCATACATTGTATTTATTTTTTTACATTCAATAAAATTATTCTTATACATTTCTCTGATTAACTTGTGAAGAATTTAACTGGTAATAATAACAATTGAAAGAAAATACTGATTCACCCCCCTCTTAGTATTTCCAACAATTGGTATCAGAGCTAGCTTCTTCATATCAGCCTAACAGCTGGAAGAAGGATTCTTAGTCACAACGAAAAATTAAGAAGTGTTAGGAAGACTTCCGCTGTTCAATGGCACAAATTTTGGTTTTTGGAAAAAAAGAATGTCCTACTACTTAATGTCCCTTGGACCTGAAGTTTGGAATTCAGTTTTGAATGGGTACACAACTCCTTCCACCCTTCCAACAAATTAAGACAAAAGGAAAGCTTACATTGCAAATGCAAAAGCCTTAAATTCCATCACTAGTGGAATCACTGATTCTGAATTTACAAAAGTCATGAATTGTGACTCGGCCAAAGAAGTATGGGATAAGATGGTTATCTTATATGATGGGGACTCCAAAGTTAAGAAGGTAAAGCTTCAAACTCATAGAAGGAAATTTGAAAGTCTGAAAATGGATGACAAAGAAGATATTGTATCATACTTTCTCCGAGTAGCTAAAGTGGTCAACTGTCTTGAAGGATTGGGAGGAAACATTGAAGGAAGTATTATTGTTCAAAAGGTCTTAAGATCCCTCCCAGATAGATTTGACTCCAAAGTAAGTGCTATAGAAGAAATGAAGGACCTAGATGCTCTCAAGATGGATGAACTTCATGGAATCCTTATTACCTATGAGACGAGAAAAGGAAGCCCAAGTTACAAATATGCAACATTCAAGGCCTCAAAATAAAAAAAGGGAAAGAATGGAATACCAGCAATGATGACTCCAATGTTGAATGTGAATTGGCACAATTTTACAAAGACTAAAGAAAGTATCCAAGCTAAAATGTAAGTACCCTCTTATTTGTTTCAAATGTGGAAGAATAGGTCATTATGCTGCAAAATGTCCTCTTAAGTATGATAGTGATGATGAGGAGAATATTAAAAGGATGGTATACAAAAAGAAAGGGTTCAATAAGAAGAATTTCTTCTCTAAGCAAGAAAAGTCCGATGAAGATGAATTTGTAGTCATCAAAAGAAAATCAACTAATCGCAAAGGAGGTAATGATGAATAAGATGATGAAAATGACTATGCTAGAAGCCAAGAAGTATTATTCATGGCCTTCACAAATGATGATGATTCAGGACTAGAAGGAAATATAGATGAATTGTTAATAAGTGCCATTGAAGAAAATGCGAAATTATGAAATAAAATCATTTCTCTCAAGGTAGAAAAGGAGGAAGCAAAAATAAGGGAAGATCTCTTGGAAAATAAGCTAAAAGAAAAGGAAGAAATATGTGAAAATCATGAAGCTGAAACAATATCTCTAAGGAAAGAATTGGAGCAAGTTAAAAGGAGTTGGGAAAGCTCTCAAACACTTGACATTATCCTAAATGCTCAAAAACCTCAATATGACAAATCTAGGATAGGTTATAAAGGAGAATCATCAAGTACTAAGGATAATGCGAAAAGCTATGTAGACATACTTTCTAGCAACCCAAAAGAAGAAAAATCATTTCAAAGGCCCATCTCAAATCCAAAGAATGAAGAAAGAGTAAGTCCAAGGAAGAGTGTTGATTCAAATCATGGCTATTACAACAGGTACAAAACTATCTTTTTTGGGCATTGTTATTATTGTAAAAATTTTGGTCATCAAGCTAAACATTGCTTGGCTCGTAAGAATGAAACACCAAAATTGAAAAATCAAACAGACAAACCAAATGATCTCAAAGAACAAGGACAAATCAAGACCTACAACTCTTTTGATCCCTTGGTCAAATTTGATTCAATTTGCTCATTATGAATGATAATGGACATAATAAACAAAATTGCCCCCTCAAAAGAAGAGAGGCAAAAAAAGAGAATCCTAATACGGTTAAATGTCACTGAGCTCTATGTGCTCACAGTGATGAAAATCATTGGTTTGTGGATAGTGGGTGCTCCAGACATATGACGGGTGACAAAAGGAAGTTTGTCTCATTGAAAAAAGAAGAGGAAATGTATCATTTGGAAGTGGATCTGCCAAAATTGTTGGAAAAGGAATTGTTACCCTTATTAACGGAAAAGGAAAGTCTCAAAATGCTTTGCTGGTAGAGGGGCTCAAACACAATCTCTTGAGTGTTAGCCAAATCTGTGATCAAGGACACAATGTTGTCTTTAGCACTAAAAATTGTGAGATAAGAAGCTATTCCTTAGGAGAACTTGTGGCGAAAAGAGTTAGAACATCAGATAACATCTATATTCTGAACAAAATTCAAGAAGATAAATGTTATCTAAGTCAAATAGATGAAAGTTGGCTATGGCACAAGCCACTGGGACATACAAGTTTTGATAATTTGATCAATATCAGCAAGATTAATGGAATACGAGACATCCCAAAGTTAATCAAGCCAAATCAAGGTGTATGTGGTCCATGTCAACATGGAAAGCAAACTAGAACCAACCACAAGACCAAGGAGTTTTTTACATCAAAACCCTTGGAAATCATACATGTTGATTTATGTCGACCAACTAGAACTCCGACGCTCCAAGGAGAAAGGTAATTAGCTTTATTTGTTGACGACTATACTAGAATGATGTGGGTATATTTCATAAAATATAAATCCGAAGCATTTGAATGTTTTAAAAATATTAAAGCTCTGGTAGAAAATGAAAAGGATTGTAAGATTAAATGTCTTAGAACAGATAGAGGGGGAGAATTCCAATCAAAATAATTTGATGAATTCTATAAAGTACATGGAATCGAAAGAGAACTTTCTGCTGCTAGAACACCCAAGCAGAATGGGGTAGTTGAAAGAAGAAATCGAACTGTTCAAGAAATGTCAAGATCAATGTTACTAGCAGCTGGTTTGCAACCAAAACTTTGGAGAGAAGCAGTTGGGACAACAGTTTATACCTTGAATCAAACTCAACCCAGACCAAATAATGAGAAGACTCCTTATGAACTATGGAAAGGAAGACCTGCTTCAACAAAATACTTCAAGATTTTTGGAAGCAAATGCTTCATAAAAATCAATGATGACTCACCAGGAAAATTTGATTCTTGGGTTGACGAGGGAATATTTCTTGGATATTCTATTAGGAGCAAAGCCTACAAGTGCTACAATAATCGACTATAGAAAATAGTGGAAAGCATTGATGTGAATATTGATGAAGACCTTCCAGAAAAGGAAATTGAAGATCATGAAGTTAACCCGCTCGTTGAAGAAAACAAAGAAGAACCTGAAAAAGAGGAAAAAGATCAATAAAAGGAAAAAGAACCACCTCAAACCCCTTCATTGGGTGGAAGCCATGGAAGAAGACATGTCTCAAATCGAGAAGAATGAGACATGGGAATTGGTACATCGTCCAAAGGATAAAAATATAATTGGAACCAAGTGGGTGTTCAAAAACAAAATAAATGAAGATGGAAAAATCATCAGAAATAAGGCAAGGCTTGTTTGTAAAGGTTATTCACAAATTGAAGGAATCGACTTTGAAGAAACCTTTGCACTAGTAGCTTGTGTGGAAGTTATAAAGATGTTCTTGGCATTTTCTTGCTCAAAAGGATTCAAAATCTATCTAATGGATGTAAAATCAACATTTCTGAATGGGGAACTCAAGGAAGAAGTTTACATGGAGCAACCAGAAGAGTTTAATCTAGCAAAAGGAAAAGATTTTGTTTGTAAGTTGAAAAATGCATTATATGGGTTGAAACAAGCTCCCAGAGCTTGGTATGCAAGATTGGATCACTATCTACAACAACAAGGGTTCAAGAAGGGGGTGGCAGGAAGTAATTTCTACATGAAGATGGATGAGGATAAGTTATTAGTCACTCTCGTCTATGTTGATGATTTGATTTTTGATAGCAATAATGATGAGATGAGCCACGAGTTTGCTTAAAATATGTCAAGAGAGTTCGAAATGTCGATGATAGGAGAGTTATCTTACTTCCTCAGACTACCAGTATCTCAAACCACAACATGCATGTTCATATCTCAAGCAAAATATCTTAAAGACATGTTTAAAAGATATGGAATGGAAGACTGTACACCCATGAGCACACCTATGACCACAAATTGAAAATTAAGCAAAGATTGTTAGAAAAATTATATATTACAGAGCAATGGAACACATAAAATATTGCAGAAATATAAACACAAAAAACGCATAAAACAAGAGAGACACAGATATATGTGGTTCACCCAGTTTGGGCTACATCCATAGAGAAACAACTAGTCCTTCTTTTATTATATTATCCAACAAATTGAAGAGATACAACCTACTGCAAATCCGTTGTAACTCCCTCTTCGCTCTCAATCTCCTCTCTTTTCCTCACTCCAAATACAGATATCCATAGACGCAATACAATTCCCTCATATATAGTGAGGGGTTGCCTTCTAGGGTAAAAAACCCTAAACTAAACATAATTTCTATCGTCAGATTATCCGCCTAATGAATAGCCCAGATTGACTAAAAATTACTAGACTTTTACGAGGCAATTTTACATCTATTTAGCTTCAGAGGCGTTACCCCCAAACCCCCGCTAGGGGACCGTTGGCCCTCAGATCCCCCAGCCGGGGGGGATCGACCCCCTCAAACCCCCGCGGGGGGGACAAGTCCCCCTCGCACCACCCCCCCCCTCGCGTGGAGGGGTGTACAATCTCCCTGGGGTATACATCCAGCCGAGACCTTTGAATACAGAAGATAATCAGGCTCCACACCCAACAAAGATGATGACTCCTATGGTAGATGCAACTCATTACAGGTCAATAATTGGAGCCCTCGTATACTTAACTGCTATGAGACCTGACATTATGCAAACAGTAGGAATGGTGGGAAGATTTCAATCAACACCTAAACAATCCCATTCGCTGGCTGTAAAAAGAATTTCAAATACTTGAAAGGAACTCTTGATTTTGGTCTTTGGTACCTGTTGTGCTGTCCAACAACCCCCAATTTCATAAAATTTTACTTTCAAAACTATAATATGAAATGGGTCCCATTTAGATAAATTTGGTATCAACTTATCATTCCTCAAAAGGTCCGAAAAGAAACAAAACATTATAAACCTTTTGAGACAACATATAATCGGCTTTATAATAAAAAATGAATAATTCTTTATTATTGCGATAAAGCGATCGCAATAACAAAGGATGCATAACAAAAGACCCATTGGTTTCCCTGGATGCGACAAGCGCGAATAACTATCGGATATCGGGAAGGTAAGCAATCGTAACAAAAGGCCCCCTCTCCTTGCTTCGCTGTGATATCGCTATCGGCAATCGGGGAGTGTAACATGCAAGCAACAAAAAGCCCTCTTCTAAAAACTCCTGATGCGAATTAGCGATATCGCTATCTGTGATCGGGGATTTCACAATGACACAAATGAAACTACTCAAGCATTCCTTCGATCTCCGATTGCGATAAAGCTAAGCGCGACTTTAAAAAAGAATTGATAAGGCTTGGGTATATTGTGTTAAATATTATTAAAAGCCTTTCTCTTCCCGATAGTGATTCACTTGCGCCATCAAAGACCAAGTTGGTGCTTGGCAATAATTGTCATACATTGTATTTATTTTTTTACATTCAATAAAATTATTCTTATACATTTCTCTGATTAACTTGTGAAGAATATAACTGGTAATAATAAAAATTGAAAGAAAACACTGATTCACCTTCCTCTCATACATTGTATTTATTTTTTTACATTCAATAAAATTATTCTTATACATTTCTCTGATTAACTTGTGAAGAATATAACTGGTAATAATAAAAATTGAAAGAAAACACTGATTCACCTTCCTCTCAGTATTTCCAACACTATCTTGGTATTAAAGTAACTCAACATCTGAAGTTTATATTCCTTTGAATGTTGATTAACTTAAAGACAATTATTATGACAATTATTTTTGAAAACTCTATTTAAGACCTTGTTTCTCGTTAAGAGGGGGTTGTTGACAGAAGAACTAATTTTTAATGTTTTATGGATCTGAATGTACTTGATGCACATATCTATGGTTGTTAAAATGATATAACTCTTACATCTTTGATAAATTCCCTTTCGATATATGTGTTTGTTTACCACATTTTAAAATGTGCTGAAGGCTGGACTTGTTTTGTACTTTGTGGCATCTATTTTATTTAGTTTCCTGGTCTTTTAGCATTTATTATCGAATCAAGTCATTAAAATATTGAGCATTTGATTGAAGGTTTAATTTCCATAACCTTGCCTCTTGGGCCAAGAAGTGATCTTTTACTCTACACGCTTTGGAGCTGTTGCGTTTTGTTTTCTTTTTCAGTGTGCATGATAATTGTACGTTTATGACATAAATGGATCTTAAATTAATTATGGTCTTGTGATTCTTAAAATATAATGGTTATGCTATTTATTATTAGTTTGCTAGCTATTGTGGGATGCCTAAGAAAGAAAGAGTAGTTGTACGTGCTGCAACATTCTTTCCATTTTATCATTAACATGTGTGTCTTAAGTATTTATATATTTATGTCTATGCTATGTTTTTTTTTCTTTTCTTTTTTTCTTTTATTCATTGCATTTCCAAGTATTTGTCTTTGATGTGTGAGGTATATCATTCATCAACTGCTAGTGATTAGAATTTCTTCCATCTAAGCCATCGATCATAGTTGGTCCTATTTTATTTGCATATTGAAAATAATATAATTGTAGCCAACAAATACTCCCTGTGGTGTACAACAGGCCAACCCGAGGCCCCTAAAGTGGGAGGATTTTTGAATCCTCAATGAATGCATTCTTTAGTGGTTCTCGCCAGGAACAACTTGAGAATTAACATTTTTTTGGCGCCGTTGTCGGTGGATGACTTTTTTTTTAATTTCTTAATGACTATTCCTGATCCCTTGTAATTGCATATTCTTTTCGGGCTTGGTAATCAACGTAGCATTCTTAACGATTTATATGATCTCACCTGTAGGTTTCTTGTACACCCGAGGAGGTTTGAAGAAATTGGGAGGTGTTAGCTCAGGAAGATGAACATGCACAACCAAACCCTAACATTCCACGACAACGAAAACAACTGAGGCTCTGATCATGTGGCAGAGGTGCACATTCACCACTTGGATAGGTACTCCTATTATGTACACCCCTATAAGATATATAAGAATAATTGCATACATCATTGGCGACTATAAATCTAGATTCTCCTGAAAGGATAACCTCGTCAACTTCAGATTTACGTCATACCCCATTAGAAGACCCAAAAATATTGGTAACCATCACCAATAGGAGGAGACAACTTGAAGAATTTATACAAACTCATCCATTCTCTCCTAATCCTTAACTAAGGGAGAGATTAAGGCCTCTCACCCCTACCCGTGAATCTGACGCCTTAGCCAGGTCATCAGCGTTACAGACTAGTGCTCATAATATATCCCTTCCTTTTACTCCCTGACGTAGTCCATCGATTTCGCCTTATCAATCCTTACCTCCTTTCCCTCCTTCACCAGTCATGAATGCTTGGGTGAATGCTCGATATCGCCCTCTTAATATTCTAGGGCCATTACATGATATTCCACCAAAATATAATAAACATCTGCCTAGATTTGATAGTGAAGGGGAACGTATTGCTAAAGAACACATAGTTAAATTTCAGAACTACTGTGAAAATTTGGGTACACAATACGACAATATTTGTATGAGAATTTTTGTTCAAGGTCTCGAAGGAGAAGTCATGAAATGGTTTAGACTCTTCCCCCAAACCAGATCAATACGATGGACAGATTAGTCGAATTGTTTCGTAAACAATTCGACGCTAAAAAGAACAATCAACTGTGGATGACTGAATTTGCGACCTTAAAGCTAAAACCTGAGAATCATTATATGATTTTAATAAACGATTTACGAAGTGCTATAACCAATTACCAGTTGATGTTCGTTCGTCTGACACTGCAATTATGGTCGCATATTCCTCAGCCCTTGACGATGATCTTTCTTATGCATTATGAGAAAGAGAAATCTCAACCCTAGCTGATGCGCAGGCCAAGGCTTACTCATTTGAGGGTAACTTAATTGCTACTGGAAAGAGAGGTGCTAGAGACAATCGTTCTGAGGGAAAGAAAAAAGTTGTAGAGCCTTCCCCTCAGCTCCCAAGCTCTTTGTCTTTGCATCAATAGAAGATTGAGGAGATGACGAAGCTCATTAAATCACTAACTAATAAAATTCAACTACTAGAAATTGGGAACAGGGCACCTTCCCTTGCCCCTCAAAATCCTATAGCTGAAAAATATTATTGACCTAATGCACAAAATTTGCATAAAAATAAATTCGAATTATCCTTCTAGGAACCAACTTCCTTACCATTGTCCCAATGCCCCTCAGAGTTTACATAGAGGACATCATTTGGAGGACCCTCCTATTCAGTCTCCCTTAAGGAATAATGCTAACCTTATCGAAGATTATGACAATGAGGTGGAAAATCAACTCATAAACTCGGAGGAGGAAGACTACCCTAACATAAATTCTATTCATTCTCTTGATGAATGTGCCCAAGAACCAATTGATTATTTAGAACAAAATTTTGGAATCCTGAACTTGAACGATTTGCCGAATATTTAGAGGCGAATTTCAACACAAATACAACCTTAGACCTAGGAAGGAGCACATGCCCCAAAAAGAAACCCAAGCTCGAGCTCCTCCTCAACCTAACAAAAAAAAAACATATCCAATGAGCCCGACCCTCAAAACTCTCACCCTCAACCTCTATCCAAATTTAGCCTCCAAAGTGAATTAAATAAGTTTAAAATGAGCATGCCTCTTGCTGAAATCATTAAGGTCTCCGCTTATAAGCAAGAGATTAATACCTTTTTCAAAACAATCATGCTCCAACACAAGAGAAAGAATTTACATATGTTATTAACATTCAAGATGATGCTCCAAAAATCACTATTGAGCGTTAAGCGAAAAGGGATGGTAGCTTAGTACGTCCTTTCTTTATTAGGTTGAAGATCCATTACTGAACTTTACATAAGTGCATGTTAGATTTTGGGGCATCCCATAATCTCATGCCAAAGGAGATCATGGAGAAGCTCGGGTTAGACATTACCGGGGGGTACAAGGACTTATTCTCCTTCGATTCCTGTAGGGTTAAATGCCTTGGGGTGATCAAGGATTTGGTTGTAGTCCTAGTTCAAGTCCCTGCTAAAAACATAGTGATGGATGTGGTGGTGGTTGATGTCCCACCAAATTACGACATGCTCCTTTCAAGGAGTTGGCGGGCTAAGTTAGATGGTTCTTTACAGTTTGACCTTTCATATGCCACTGTCCTTGTTTTTGGGTGAGGCACCCGTCAATTGTACAGAGAATCAAGACTGACTTATACGATCAACTTAGAGAAATATGTAGAAAATTCCCCTATTTATGTTTATGATGACAATATGAGAAATTTTGTTCTCAATCTCTCTGATGAAGAGAAAGTTCTTATACAAGAAAAACAATCAGTGCCTAATCTTTCGACCGACTCAAATGTCGTCTGGAAAACGTTCTTTGACAAAGCATCTTCCAAGGCCGGGTTAGGTGCTGGAATAGTTTTAATCCCTCCAAATCAGCCGAGCGTGACTTTTCCTTTTAAACTAAGCTTTGAAACGACTAACAATGTAGCTGAATATGAAGTCCTCATATTAGGATTAGAAACAACACGTAAAATCAATATCAAAACTTAGCAATATTTGGCAACTCCGAGTTGGTCATTAAGCAGGTGAACAACAAATGTCAAACAAAACACCCTCATTTGCGAGCATATAGAAATCAAGTATGGGACCTGATTGGCAATTTTTTCTCTGCTATTATTTTACTACTATGCTCAGGGAAAATAATCAACTAGCTGACGCGCTCGCTACACTGTCGCCACGTTTACCCCTCCTATTGAATGTAAACTGAAATATGAGATTGAGATTCTGCATCGACCATTGATTGCTGACAATGTCAAGCATTGGAAAGTGTTTGAAGAAGATCAAGAGATTAAGAGATTAATCAAATTAATGGGTGAATTCTCAAATCAATGTATAGATGATGACATTGATGACAACCAAGTAGATATTAATACATCACAACTTAGGACTAAAATTGGTAAGCATGATATCATTCAATTGAAAAACAATTATATTCCCAAGGGGCTTATCCCTCTAGAGAAAATTACGATCACAACGACCCTGTTGTGAATCCTACTTTCAAACCCCCTAGTTTACAAATGGAGCCTATGAATATTGCCTATAGTGGGGGAAGCCAAATTAGTTAACTTGTCTCGTGCTTTGCCACGACCAATCAAAGAGCAATACGTTAACCTCTTATCAAAATATTATGATATCTATGCCTGGACCTATGACAATCTCAAAACTTATGATTGAAATATAATTGAGCATCACATGCCTTTGAAAGGAGTTAAACCTTACAGATAGAAACTCAGGCATATAAATCCTCTTTTATTCCCCCCTATTGAGGAAGAAATAAAAAAACTTCTAGATGCCAAGATAATTGTTCTCCTGCGATATTATGATTGGGTTGGAAATCTGGTTCCGGTTAGAAAGAAAAATGGTGAAATCAGATTATGTGTTTATTTTAGAAATCTAGACCGAGCCTCGCTAAAACATAATTATCCATTGCCCAAGATGGGTAATATCTTGTAGAGGGTAGTGGGAGCCACTCGTATTTCCATGATGGACAATTTTTTTTGGATATACTCAGATAGCCATGCACAAAGATGCTATGTTTAAAACGATCTTCACTACCCCTTGGGAAACTTTGATGTACCAGAAGATGCCCTTTGGGCTGATGAATGCATGGGTGACTTTCCAAAGAGCCATGGATATTGATTTTGCTAATGAGAAAGACCATCTTATAGTAGTATATCTGGACGATATGACTATCTTCTCTCAAAGTGATGATTTACATCTGAAGCATTTGGAAGTTGTTTTTCAAAAATGTAGGAAATAAAATTTGTCTCTAAATCCAAACAAGTCTTTCTTTGCCATGATAGAAGGCAAATTACTTGGCCATATCGTATCTCAGCGCGGTATCAAAATTGACTTGGAAAGACTTCAGGCTACCCAAACTATTCCTCTCCCCCATATTAAAAAGGAAGTCCAAGCTTTCTTGGGAAAGATTAATTTCTCCGTAGGTTTATTCTAAACTTTGCAGAAATAGTTAAAAACATAACTAATATGCTCAAGAAAGGAAACAAAATAAAATGGAATGAGGAAGCGAAATTCTCCTTTGAGAGGATAAAAAGAGCCATAATGGAATCTCCCATTTTAGTCAGTCCCAATTATACAAAGGATTTTATTATATTCCCTTTTGCCTCAGAACATACCATTGCTGCTATTCTTCTACAAAAGAATCAACAAGGTTACGAGCAACCTATTGCATTTTAAAGTAAGGCTTTGCAAGCAACATAACTTAAATGTAACATTTGTTAAAATATGTAACTGCGGTCAAATTCCCCTTTGGAAATCTGATTTGATGGAGATAATGATTACATTAAATTCTTCTTTTCGAGAGGATCAAATTCGACCTAAAGATCATTCAAATCGGATAAGGGAAAGTGTACTTATGAATAAAATCCCACATGTGCATAGTTGATAAGGTCGACCCTAAAGAAAAATGGACACCCTTGGAAGGCTATAAATACAAATTATCTCTACCTCTTTTGGACATCATCATGAGACATTCTTCTATCTTGGTTTTTTGCTCGCACAGGTTTGAGGCTCGTTCGCGGAGGAATAGGTTCGCTCAAAGATGAAATTGTAGGGTTCGAAGCTCACATTTCTGTTTAGGGTTTTGGTTCTTAGTCGCAGGCACATGACAGAGAGATATCGACTGCATTCGCTCGCTACCAGGCTCATCCATGCAACCGAAGCATTCCAGTCGCACACACAACTCGTCTTCTGTGCGATCGACATCTAGGGTTTCAGAATCTCAGTTGCAGACTGCAGTGACTCGCTTGTAGGCTATAGAGAGCGATTGGAAGCTTCCCAGTCGCACACATGACTCCTCCTTCGTGCGACTGAGACCTAAATGATGGAATTTCAGTTGTTCGAAGATTTCACTCAGTGACCGCAATGTTCAATAGTTGACCGTAGACATGGACAATTCATTACAAGGTTCAAAATCATAATTTTGAGTATAAGCATTGTTGGGTTCATTTCATGGATATTGTGTAGTTGTTTTTGTTGGATATTTGTATGGTTGAAGATATGGATTATTGTACTCTCTTTTGCTGAATCATTCGATGAAAATCTAATAAGAAGAAGATTTTGAAAGAGTTTTCCCCATAATGTTTTTTGCCCTGGTCTCTGACCAATCCTGGTGTCTCTATGTGTGAATGCTTTTCTTTTGTTGTTCCTTTATGTTCCGTTGCATTGATGATGATGATATTTTTCTTTCTATATAATTGCATATGTTACTGAATAATGATGTAAATATGTTTAATGTTGTGATGTTATGGGGTGAGTGTAATGTGTTAATGAAGAAATGCAACTATCAAAGCAAAGAACAATATAGCCCTAAGAAAAATTAACAACATTATTGAAAAACGGGCTTACGCCTTAGTTAAAACCTTAAAGGCATTAAGAGAGTACCTTTTTGCAATCTAAGTCAATTTATATATCCCTCACCCAACGGTAAAAGATATTTTGTTAGAACATGATACCAAAGGTAGATCTGGGAAATGTATAGCCTAGATCCAAGAATATGACTTGGAGTTAAACCCTATTAAAAGCATAAAAGGTCAAGCACTAGCCAAGTTATTAACATAAGCTAATTTTGAGGCACTAGGTGTTAATCAATATACTCTTGTGGAACGAACCGGAGTACCCAAAGACGAGAAAGATAAGCAGTCAAGGTTGCTGCTACCTCACTTCGATCATACCACGATCAATCCAAAATTTGCTGCTTCTGAGTGCTATAAGGATATTATTAGCTATCTCCACACTCTCCAGTTGCCAAGCCACTTGAGTAAGTTTTCCAAACAATCGTTAAAGTTAAAATTTGTAAGATGCTGTATTGTAGATGGAAAATTGTATTGGAAAGACCCCATAGGTGTTCTTCTTAATTGTATACTACCCTACCAAACTGATTAGTTAATTACTCTACACCATAGTGGTGTATGTGGTGGCCATTACGCCTGGAAGGCCACAACTTATAAAATTTTAAGGAGATGTCTACATTAGCCTACCTTATTTGCCGATGTAAATAGGAAGGTTAGGGCCTGTCATCAATGTCAAATTTTCGCCGGGAAGCAAAAAATGGCTGCCTTGCCCCTAAATCCCATCATAACTGAAGCTCCTTTCCAGTAGTGGAAATTAGATTTCATAGGTGAAATTCATTCTCCTTCTAGTGTCCAACATCGTTGGATCATTACTGCTATCAATTATTTTACTAAATGGGTTGAAGCCATCCTATTGAAAAAGATCAACAATAAGGTAGTCATGGATGCCTTGGTAGAAAATATTTTCTCGCATTTTGGTTGATCCTAGAAAATTATCGTTGATAATGCCAAACCTTTAGGTTCAACATCCTTCTAAAATTTTTGTGACAATTACGAAATTAAAATTGGTCATTCAACAACCTATAACCCACAGGGGAATGACTTGGCTAAATCGACCAATAAAACTATTATGAAGATCCTTAAGAAATCCCTAAGCTCTAAGAAGAGAAATTGGCATGTAATGTTAAAGTATGTTGTGTGGGAAGATAGCATAAGCACTACAAAGTCCATTAGCACTTCACCTTTTCAGTTAGTTTACGATTTGGATGCCGTAATCCCTCTTTATCTTGGTTCCAAAATCATGAAAAGTTTACAAGAAGTAAATGAAGAAATGAATGATTTTCAACGAAAAATCAACTAGATGGTCCATCTACACCAGAAGAGAGAACAAGCTTACGAAAAGATAGCTAAGCACGAAGCTAAGGTCAAACAATTTTTTGATAAGTGTGCTAAGGACATAATCTTTCTCCCTAGTGATTGTGTCCTAAAATGGGATAAAGGTAACAAGGACCTTGGAAAACACAAAAAGTTTGATAATATGTGGCTCGGTCCTTTATTGTGATCGAGTTGAAGGTGAGAACATGTTATCCCTTAGAAACTTTGAAGGCAAAGAAGTTGGCCCCGCTTTTAACAACCAATTTCTTAAACATTACCTCACATACTAAGTATTTCCATTAAAAAAAAAGAAATCATAATCATAATAATAATAATAATAATACTAATAATAAAATAACGATAGAAATAATAATAAAATATAAAAACAAAATGAAATAAAATAAGGATATGTAAATATGTGTATTGTATAGTTAAAAAAAATAAAAGTACGATTGTAATGATAAGTTTTACACCAACTACAATGTATATGAACTGCCTTAGTCAACATGTATTATCGTTTATGGACTTGTGATTCGCTAACTGAGGCCTTATAATATGAAAATTAATCATAACAACGGGGGACTCTAATATGATCATACATGATTAAAATCCTTATTGGGTATTACATGCTAAGGAAAACCTTGATTTTTGGGTTGTAGATGATTTTCTCCTCCTCCTCCATGGATGAATTTCCACCACCATACTGTCTCTCACATCATACTGTCCCCATATCCCCCACCATAGGTGCATTCTGAGTTGATTTGGTATTACTTGTCTGTTGAGGGTAATCCCTTTTGTAGTGTGGACCTCCATAAGTCCAACACCCCCTCTTAGGAGCTTGGCTCCTACTACCAACTGAATCAAGAGTTGGCCTGGAACTCTGCTAGTAAGATCCAGAATGTTGGGATCGGTGTTGAGATAGCGTGGCTTAGCGCTGTCGCATATGACAATGTTGTTGTGGTTGATGAGTTTGTTGAGGTACCCTGTGTGACTATTGAGCTGGATGCTGATATGGTGTTCTGCGATTCCATGTTGACCGCTTTTAGTGATTGAACACTAACCTCCTTTGAAAATTTCCACGTTCCATACTTTTTCCATTGGACACTCATGATCTTGTGGGCCTTGTTATTGTGAAAATTCCAAACTGGAACCCTATTGAACCCTATTGCTGCAACTGGAAATTATTCTCCTAATTGTTAATTTAAATTAACAATTTATTTATTTTTTGTTACAACAAATACTGAATAAATCACACTGCAATATACACAAATAAAATTGTGGAAGAATAAACGGTGGAAGAAATGGTAGCACACACACATAAAATAGCACAATTATTTTTATACAAAAGTCCCCGGAAAAACCCAACTTGGGAAAATTGGTGCAACAACTGAGGGTTTTATTATTAAGAAACAGTGAAATAATCTGAGTACAATCTGGATGCCAGATACTAAAAATCCTACAACGAAATACTGAAAAAAATATGGAGAGGAATTTTCCTCCCCCACAGGAAATCTCCCGGCACAACTTACTTTCAAAATTTCGGACCTTTGAGACTCTGCGCTGCTCTACATAGCTGGTTGGACATCTTACCTCATACTGGACTCTTATGAAGTTGTTCTGCCTTCTGTTGACCAGAAAGACGTTTCTTCGACACTTTGGGACTCCTTCCCAGCCTCTGGAATTGAAAACGTCAATCTCTCCCAGCAAATTGACTTTGCCTCTAGAGGCTACTGCACTTCCCCAATGTCAACCTCTCTGTGGCTCTTTTGCCTCTTTGCAAATGCACTCACCGGAGCTGAATCCTCCCTCCAGCTTCACTGCCTTTGATCTCACTAGCTCTCTCTTCGACAACTGACTGCTGCTACTTTGGAAATTGATCTGCTCATGAAATTGAACCTCTCAAGTGTCTTCTCCAAGTGCCCATCAACTTTTTCTTATAATCCTTTGTTGGGACTCCAACGACCAAGATTAAATATTAATAGATGGATATGAGTAACTAGAAGTCGATCTGTGTGATTTTCTAGAACATTCACACATTGACTTAATTAATTCTGATTAATTAACCATATTCCCTAAGTTTAAACTTATGAAATATTTAAAAACTAGCTAATAATCTAGTTAAGTCATTTCTAGGCCGAATTTCCACAAATGATTTTTGGGTTTTGGAGATCTCTTGTATTCTAACCTCTCCAAAAAATTTCGTGGCTAGAACACATTCGATGCTGCAAAAGCTAACACCCCCTCTTAGCGAGGAATGTGTTCTAGTGCTCTACTGTACATTCTATAGAAACACCTTGTCTCTGCATCATCTCCTGTCACGCTGCTGATGTCTGCATGCTACCTACCAACCTCTGCGCAACTCTAATGTACGCTGCATCTGTGTTGCTGTCACGAGGGCTTCACTCAATTAACCTCAAACATATCACCTGCATTCGTGGCATACTAAACAATACCCTTAATTTGACTAAATATTGGAAAATACCTCTAAAAAATCCATTTTTCATTGACATGTTTTATAACCCTTTGTATTTTTTCATTAATTTTAAGCTTCATTTCTTATATATGTGAATATAAAAACCCTTTACCCGCTATTATATGCTTAATATATTATGTCATTTTTCCCTCAGTATATATCCCCCAATATGAATGCACATGGTATGATATTTCTCCTCTAGTAAAGCCCCTGTGGTTGCTGTTGACCATGTTGAACTACTGCCAACACTACATCTGCACTGCAACTCACTCTCATCTGTCGCTGCTGCACTTCAAACAACTGCAACTGAGAAGCATCCTATATATTGAATCAACTGTGATCAATATGATGCTTCTGTCACTTGAGTCTCTGATTGTTGCTAGTATCTACACTGTAACTGAGGAATATGCGCTGCTACTGACTCTTCACTGTTGCAACTGGACTACTACAAAATCTGCATTGCGCTCCCCAACATTTGACTGCTACTAGTCTTTGCAACTGTCACTTTGGCATCTGACTACATCAATTGTCATTGATCCATCCTGCTACTGAATAATGTGTCCCCCATGTAGCAAGGTATTGATCCAAGAAGTGGACTCCTCAAGGATCCTGCTCCATCTGTAGCACTCTAGGGCTACAAAACCAAGTCACTACACCTCACTCCTGGAGGTATGTCTGCAAACATGGTGAGGTCTTCCTCTAGCCTGGAGGACAACCTATCAATCTCAACATAAGTTGTTGCCTAGTCATGCTTCTCCTCTTTGTCCTTATTTCTGAGAGGACAATGGGTATTGTAGTGGCCAAACTCACCACACTTGAAGCATTGGACCTTTGACTGGTCCTTCTTCTTCCTCTGCTCCCCTTTTCCTTGATTGGGACCCTTCGATGCAAGGGCCACATTCTCCTCCTCCTTCACTTGCTTTGATCTGTTGTTGCTGCCACTAATGGAGCTCTTCAATAGATCTCGTCTCAACTCCTCTTGTTGCAAATCAATCCATATCCTGTCCCACCTTGGCAAGATATCTCTACCTAAGATAATTTGGACAAATACCTGCCACTCCTGAGAGACACTGTTTAGTGCTAATCACTCTAGCTCTGTGGGTTGAGGTGCTGTCCCAACAACTGACAATTGGTCTTGGACCTCTTGAATTTTGGTGAGGAAGGAGTCTATGCCTTCCCCCTTCTGCATCTAGATAAGCCTAAGCTTCTCCTCTAAGCACATCTTCCACTGCTTGGAAGTTTCCTGGTATAGCGTGGAAAGTGTATCCCACATCTCTTTGGCCATTCCCTTGGCCACTATGTGTGATACAACATGATCCAAACACCATCTAGGATCAATCTCTTTTCCCTCGCCATCTCCTTTCCGTACTCCTTCAGCTGATCTGCATCCACTGCATCAATATATGGCTTCAGACCATATTCATCCAGAAGGAAATACATCATTGCCTTCCAGATGACATAGTTGGAAGCTCCATCCAACCTGTCCTAATCACGAAGTCCAACAATGGCCATCTCAACAAATTTCAAAAATCTCCTCTTCCCTTTTGCTCAATTGCTGTTAGGATATTCACACTCCCTTCTGGAGTGAGAAATTCTGCTCACAAGGACTGCTGATCTGCAAGGGAAATCAAACTTCTTGAGCCTAGAAGTTCCTTGAGGAAAAGTTTCCTTCAGTGTGTGCTCTTCTTTCACCCGACACTAGCTTTGCTCTAGAAAACTGCCACAAAACTACTGCATCCAGCTAGAGAGATGCTTTGTGAAAATATTGAGCTACTCCATCTGCCTCTGGAATCCCTCGATCTAGAGAGATTGAATTTTTCTTTCCCTCACTCAGAAAAATCGAATCTCCTCAAGAAACTTGGCCTCTCGGCAAATGACTGCGCTGCCTCTGGGGTTTCGATCTGCTGCCCACACTGAACATTGAAACTCTTATCTTCGCTACTGAGCTCTTTGGACGATCAATTGCACTCTGATACCATTTGAAAATTCCAAACTGGAACCCTATTGCAACAACTGGAAATTATTTTATTATTAAGAAACAATGAAATAGTTTGAGTACAATCTGGATGCCGAATACTGGGAATCCTACAGAGAAATACCGAAAAAATATGGAGAGGAATTTTGCTCACCCCACAGGCAATCTCCCGCGACAACTTGCTTTCAGAATTTTGACCCTCTGAGCCTCTGCGTAGCATCTGGCTAGATGTCTAGCCTCAGATTGAACTCTGATGAAGTTGTTCTTCCTTCTGCTGACCAGAAAGACGCTTCTCCGGCAATCTAAGACTCCTTCCCGGCCTCTGGAACTGAAAACGTCAATCTCTCCTAGCAAATTGACTCTGCCTTTAGAGACTACTATGCTGCCCCAGCGTTAGCCTCTCTATGGCTCTTCTGCCTCTCTGCAAGTGCACTCACCAAAATAGGAATCCTTCCTCTGGCTTCACTGTGTTTGCCCCTCTCTCACAGTTTCGATCTCACTAGCTCTCTCTCGGGCAACTGACTACTACTACTGTTGAAATTGATTTCCTCATGAAATTGAACCTCTCAAGTGTCTTCTCCAAGTGCCCATTGACTTTTTCTTATAATCCTCTATTGGGACTTTAATGATCAAGATTAAATCTTAATCGATGGCTAGGATTAACTAGAAGTTGATTTGTGTGAGTTTCTAGAACATTCACACCTTGAATTAATTAACTCCGATTAATTAACCATATTCCCTAAGTTTAGGCTTAGGAAATATTTTAAAACTGGTTAATAATCTAATTAAGTAATTTCTAAGCAGAATTTTCAGAAACAATTTCTGGGTTCTGAAGATCTCATGTATTCTAGCCTCTCCACAAAATTTCGTGTCTAGAACACATCTGATGCTACAAAAACTAACATTTATCCTACTAGGTCCATTGTTCATGATCTTCTCCTATGCGATGATCGCCTGCTGAACTTCCTCGTGCAAGGTGCAAGCCATTAAGATGCTAACCTTGGCTTGTATGTTAAAATTTAGTCCATAGACAAATTTGTTCACTTTGAGATTTTCTATGTCTAACTGAGGTGCATAGCCAAGTAGTTCCATGAAACAAGCCTCATACTATGACATTGAGCGACTCTTTTGCTTTAGTGCATTGAATTCATTCAATTGCCTCTCAAGAAACTCCTATGACAGGTAGGATTCTCTAAACTTTTCTTGAAATAATTCCCAAGTTACTTATGAGATATGCATCTCCAACTGGGGTAATAATGTTTTCCACCAAAGTAGTGCATTTCCCTTCAGCTGAAATATACCCATCTTGGCCTTCATGTTTGAGGTGTAATCTCTCAGGATAAAGCACATAGCCATGTTTTCTAACCATGCTTCTGCAGTTTGACCATTAGTGGACCCCAAAAACTTTAGAAATTTTACCTTTTCCAAATATCGATGTATGTCATTTCTTGCAATGTTTTGGGGTGCTTTATGTTGCAGAACAGGTCCTTCATGCCCTCTTTCCAAATGATTTAGCAATGCCTTGGACATATGCTGAAATTACCTCATTAAGTTCAATACTTCTCCATCAGGAATTTGATCTTGTGATGCAATGTGTTCTCCATCACTGGGTGGGGTGACAGGAGTTGGTTGCCATGGTGGCGTTATGTTGTGCCCTCTAGTAGAATTACTCTTTATTGTGCCCCTTCTTGCCATGATACCTATTCCAACAATTACCAATTAACATTTTTCCAAATGGAGTAATAATATTGATGTAGGGGGAGGACAAGTTCCAAGGTACCCCATCATTGGCTATTATTTAGGAGTTTGAAACTTATTCAAGTGTATCGGTTATTAACATCATTACATTGGTTTTACAATTTCATATATCTTATTAAGAAGTTCATGTATCATCCCTAATCATGGTGTTCGTACCACATAGAATGGTCGCTCTTTTATGGTGCAATGGAGTACTTGTGTTGGTATATTCATTTTTTCTTAAATGGAAGTTTCACAACAAAACTCTATTGAGAGGAACTGGTATTTCTTTTCAAGCTCCCATGAATAGATCTCATATAAATTTCAATTTGGTTCAAAAGCTGAAGTATTTCATTTTACTCTTATCCATATCTACCAATTTGTTCTATAGTCTTAATATACTTCCAATTTTTTTTAACATGTACAATCGATGTTACCACAACAAATTGTTCAAACTCGAGGTGATTTCTTATCATTTTATGTAGTGCTAGATAATTTTATCAGTGTCACATCTAATTAGTGGTGTTAGATGGCTGAGATAGACATTTGCAAAACAATTGATCACTATATTAGACATTCCTTTAGTAAACAAGGTATACTATTGTATATTTTTCAAGTTGAACTTATTTAAAACTTAATATCAACATAAATCAATCTGTGTGATTATGCCCACAGTGAGATCTGCATTTATTTCATAAAAAGAGGTGGTTGCACTCCACAAATATTATACATCTCATAGAAATAACTTAAGCTTCATTAAATGCAATAATTAAAAGAACTTAAAATATGGGAATTAATAACACATTTTATAGTATTTTGGATTAAAGGAAATTTTGTCCATAAAATATTACCTTTAAAATTTTTCATATTTGTCTAAAAAGACATTCCATCCTTGTAATCTCCATAATTGATGCAAAATTGTTTGTAATAAGCCCTAACATTGATGGACTTCACTTGGGGTGGCAATGATCTTAACAGTGAATTGTTGGTTCCCTAGCCCTAACATTGGGTGTCTTCGCTCAACAATGGTGGTGCATACTATCATTCTGAATTCAATGAGACCACATAGGGCAAAGAGTACCCAACTAATTTCACCAATTCTCAAAAACCACTAACTATTCATGGATAATAAATGAAGGGTGACACTTATGCAGTTCTGTGAGTTCAATTAACTAACTTTTTGTATATGGTGGTGCAAGTGTAGTTAACTAATTTTTTTTTTTGTACAAGTTTGTGTGAGTTCAGTAAGCTAATTTGTGTATTTGGATTTTATTGCTGATAAAATCGTGTTGACTCTATGCAAGTGTAACTTCATATTAAAAAAAAAAAAGGAAAAAAGAAAAAGATTACCAAGCTCTCAAAATCATAATAATAAATGGAAATGAAAATCGCCATTATGGAATGCAAGGAGTAGATTGCATGATAACTTTATTTAGATAACTATTCAACTTGGATTAATCAACCCAACAATATTACTATTTTATAAGAAAGAAAGAAAGAAAGAAAGAAAATAATTTTAAAGTCCATGAGGCTAAAGATAGCCTATGGGACAAATTGTTTCTTTATCTGGTTGATGTATTCGACCCTTTTCTTGTGAAGCCTCACAATAAACGCTCCTAACTTCTCGACAAACCCCTCGCTAAATAGATTATCCCAAGAGCTAGCTGCAAGAATATCTGCATAACTTTCCCTATTGTCTTTGAATGCCTTACATTCTAAAATGAAATGATTTTTTGTTTCCACTTTTTCGGAAGAACAAAAATACATACTCTTTTCTTGAACACTTCTTTTGGCCTTTTCCAGCGCTCTGTTTCACAATAGAGTTGATGAGAATTATTCCTTAATTGAGCAATAAGAATTTTGGCTCTCCAAGAAATATTGGCCTTTATGTATGCTTTTTGTTGATGATTAAGAGTGAGAGTAAACACTTCAATATAATACTTTTTATTTCTCCCTAGCTCCTTATCCCAAGCACACTTGTGGAACTTATCCATAACAAAAACTTTATCTCTTTACTATTTATGGGACATGTGTTCAAGAAAATACCCCATTTACTAAATCATTTGTTATTGTGCTGCATCCAAGTCTTCTTTCTTTTGCACAATATGTCATTGAAGACAACCTTAGGCCATTTTCCCTTTTCCATTTGCTCAAATTTTTTTAAATACCTTATGACTCGCACCATAGCAATTGTTTCAATAGGCGCAGTCCCTGTTTCACTTAACAAGATAGCAGAAGGAATTGCACTTTTAATTTTGAATTTGTTTGTTTTCAAGTGCTTCTGAATTTTCTCAATTTGTTTCCACTACATGTCAGATGTACTACTAGCCCACAATTCACAACCATAAAAAAATCCCCAAATAAATAAAATCTTGTAATTGATAATAAAAATAATTTTAACTATTTTAAAAATTGGTAAATGAGACCAAATGAACCAACTACACTTAAGTTACACTACAATTGGGATTTGAGTATTCACAGTGTTCATTAGTTTAGCGTTACCACAAAGCAACAAACACTAAGGCACCTTTTGAGTTTCAAGTTGAATACATTGTTACATTGCCTCGAAAATTAATTATGAGACTAAAAATTCAACAACATAACACTACCTTTGTGGGGAACAAAACATTACACTGTTAGGATTTAGGCAGTGTTAAACAATGTAAAATCTCAATCGCTTTAAGTGAACCAAAATTAAGTAAAATTGAAATGAGAAATAATAGAAAGAAAAATAAAATCGAAATTGTACACCTATTTTAAAAATAAAATTGTTAAGAGTTCTTAAACAATTTAAAATCTCAGACACTTTAACTAAGGGAGCCAAAATTAACTATAACTTAAATGAGAAATAACAAGAAAAATAAAATAAAATAAAACCCAAATTATACACCGATTTTAATAACTAAATTATTAAGATTTTTAATGCTTAGAATCGATGAAATGAACCACACCTCAAATTCTTTTATCGTCCTAGGGTTGAGAATAATTTCTATATACGTGGAATCTAGCCTCAACTCACACGAGGTTAGCAATTCGAATTACCATTTCAGAATTCACGTTCTATCCACACACTTCAGCGATTTCAGAGCACAATTTCACAATCTTACGCTGATTGTAAGTGCACAGGTCATGACTTCTTTACACAAGTTGGCAATCTTAGTGACGCTAGAGTGGCATGCACCTTAGCTTGTCTTGTGGGACAAGTTGAATCTCAACTACCGCTAAAGTGAAGTAGTAACACATTATGCACATAAATATCTACAACTAGTATATAAATATCTACAACTAGTATTGGCACATTATCGTGTAAAGAAATGCAACATTAAATGGAGGATGGGGAGGGACACCTGTTCAAGACTTTGTTAGGGAAGAGGTTTAAGATAAACCTCATAATAGGAAACGCCTTCGGCATAATTATTACTATCAATTTGTGGAACACCTATAATGTGTTAAACAAGATCGCCAATTTCCCACACTCAGCTTGATGCAACATTAGAGTAGAGAGGATGCAGGGTTTGATGAAGGCTTTCTTGACCATCTTGGAGTGGATGGAACGTATCTCCCTCAATTATAAGCATGCAAGCATGCATGAGACTTTGTGATGGTAAAGAGCGAGAGAGAATATAAGGTTTGATTATACATTATTTGGATTTTTTTGGGAATCTTCTCATGAGTAAATCCATCAGAAATCATTGAATTGTAGGTCAGTTTAATAATTATTTGTATCGACAAAGTTAAAAAAAAATGCAAAGTTCACATATAAAAAGGATTTCATCTACATCTAGCAATTTCACTATAGAGAGGGTAAGCATTTTCATATATTGAAGACTTTATCCACGGTAGGATTATCGATTATCAAGATGGGAAGATTAAATGGAAGAAATGGGGAGGATAGAAAATGCTATGAATGCTATAGGGCAATCTTGCACCACAACCCACCATTGGGCTCAAAGATTCCTATTATATATATATAAAGCTTTACGATCCTCTAACTACGACGGTACATTCTAGCACAATATTGGCTGTTATATTTTGTAATACTCTTGGGTTTTTTCAAGCAATTCTGCCAGGTGGCTCATGCAACATAATACAGGTAGGAAGAAACACATGAAACTAAGATGTTGGTGCAAACACGTACAAACATAGTTGCTGATAGTGAAAGAAGAGCCCATATAAATATAGGGTCCACAGGTCCTAGAGGCAGAAACTTGGCTCTGATACTAGGTGTAGGGACCGACCGTATGCTATATATATATATATATATATATTTTAAACAATGCAGATAACTAGGAATACAACTATAATCAAATAAGCATTGGGAACTCAGAAATATTAAAGCACTTACATCAAACATCCATGAATTTCACTACATTACAAATATCATATGTTTTACATTCTATTACCTATAGGCACAACATAATCATATAACATAACATCATAAATAACATAGGTACTGTTCACCCTAAGATGAGATTTGATATTGACCTTGCCGCTACTTGCACTCCCTTGTTGTCATCCAACTCCAAGTGTGAATGTTGATGTGCTCTGGCCAAATGTAGTGACCCACCAATTGACCTCCAAACCTACTGCTTGTGTACTCTCCTTCTTTGTGGACCCTTGAGCTGCAATGGGGCTGTACAATGGAGGAAGTGTGCTAGATGATAGAGGTGAGCTCTCCTTGGCTCAAGAGTCCCCTCTCTAATGTGGACTACCTCACCAAACTCAACTATAGCTCGTAGCCACTCACAATGACATAAACCTATCCATACAACAATAGGGTAAGCCAAAAATTCCCCTCCCATGGCTTGTCCCTTCTTTTATAAGAGGCTTCACAGGCGACACTTGGCATTCCATGCATAATTAATTATTTTTATTAATCTAAAAGTTTGATTATTCACCCACCCATGTGTCACCCTCTCACCAAGGTTCTCCAAAATTATTTACTTAAATTTTAATTCAAAAATAATATTTCCCTTGCCCCAACAAGACTTCCTATTTCTTCTCCTATTTCTTCTCCTAGTTGTCTTTTGATCCCCTTTTCTACTCCTTAATTTGTTTTCATTAATAAAGTCAACTGATAAGTCTAAAATTTGGTCCCCTAAATACCTCCTAATTTAACTCAATTTGCTTCTTAGATGGATATTCTTATGTTGACTCTTTCCACACGGAGTTTCTCTAAATTTCTCAAGTTTTAATTTATTAATCTTATTTTAATTCACCAACCACTTTTCTTAATGAGGTTTAACTATTTTAAGATTAATCTTATAATTTACTCTATACCCCTCTTTCCCCCTTTTACCTAATTAAATTATTTATGTACATTATCTACCTGCTATTTTCAACATAGGAAGGGTAGAGTTCTCAAGGTACAATATTTTTATTTCTTCCTAATCTCCCTTTACCCCAAGTTTTATTATTGATTTAATTGCCTTGGTTCTAACCTCATTTACCACTTGATGTGAATTTGTAGGATTTTCATATCTTGATTATAATTATTAGTTTCTTTTTAATGATGCTAAGAGTGCCAAGTTGGTTGTGTCCTTCAAGAACTTCCCTTCAAAGTTTCAAGGGTGCCACACCTAATAGTTTTTATTTGTGATGCCAAGGGTGCCAAGTCGTTCGTGCCCTTCAAGAACTTCCCTTGAAATTCCAAGGGTGCCACACCGCTTGCCCTTTAAGCATCTAGTGGCTACGAGGGGAAATTCTAGGTGCAACGATAAAGACCTTTATCATCTCTTGTGTTGTCCACTATAGTGAGACTAATGGTGTTGGAGATCAATGAATCCACCTTGATGTACGCCCCCTAGTAAAATCCTTGTGAGCGACCTAATTTTGGATCTTCCCCCACGACATCGTGATCTTCAAGGTGAAAGTGTTCCAACCCTTCCAACCCAAGTCACATCGGGAGTGCTAGCGAGTGAAATTAGGGACACTGTCCCGCCTCTCCCATGTAGTTCCATCAATTTGTATAACCCTGTCACCCATGTGTGAGTCATTTGGCCAAGCAACTAACCTGTGCTTGCAACCACTAACATATCATTAGAATATATAGCAGGTTTCAAAATGAACTTAGAATTTCAATGACAAAACATTCATTTCCATCAAACCAGATGTCGTCGACTCATCACATGCAAGTGCCTCTGGTGGATTCCTGTCACACTCGATAATCATCAATAATAAAGTTTCTTATTGTTAGTCATTATCATAATATCATCATCAACATTACCTGGTCATTCACATCGTTGATCATTGTGAACCATAACTAATGTAAGTAGCTAACACGAGGAACACATCTATCACATCTATCATCATCATAAAATCAGTGGGAAACATGCATATCCATTAAAGCTGTCATCATCGTAACATCAATATAAAACATACATATCCATCAATTCTATCATCATAATATCATCAATAGAGAATATACATATCCATCAATGTTATCATCATCGTGGTATCAATAGAGAACATACATATCCATAAATGCTATCATCATCATAATATCAACTAGGAAAAAAACATAACCATCACATCCACTAATAATAGAGTCAAGTGTCTGGATCCTCAACTTGAGGTTCTCAAAGAATAGGGTTTGAGCCTTAAGGCTAAATCAATGTTAATGTCATATCAATGTCAGTGAACTAGAGCGGGACACTACATTGTGCACTCTTTAATGCATATTTTACATACCCTCCTTAATGACATGAGTTACAAAGGCAAGTGTACCTCCCTAAATGGCATATGTTGTTGGACACAGATTGTCATTGATGTCAATATGGCAATATTCGAGGAGCAAAAGGAGCCAAGAGGAGCAGAACAGAGGACACAGACAACCATCGCAGCAACAGAGGAACAAGAAGAGCTATAAGGAAGTAGACAGAGCCATCAGAGGAGCAATGGGCGCACTTATATTATCGGGAGCTATCGGGCCACAAAAGAATTATATGCATGAAGATACAAGCAAAGGAGCATATATCATACATATGTGTTTTTACACTATCGGAGGCACAAAACCTTATATATATATATATATACTATCGGGCCCGTAAAACCCATGTATGCATGCTTTAACACTATCGGCGAACAGAAAGCCCATATACATAGGCTTAACACTATCGGAGGCAGAAGACTTGGCTCTAGGGAAAATACACTATCGGAGGTGGATTATGGACTTGAAACTCTATATATGGGAGTGTTGAGTTGTATCGAGTCCGACACATTGCATCATTATGAGGGGTCTATGTTAACGTCGAGCCCCGACCCTGTGCGACTTTCGATCGCTGATAGTGAGTATTGCATCGACACTTCGGAAGTGGGAGCTACAATATGTCAAGTGGTCCATTGCGATCGCCGATAGCGATATTGCATCGGACCTCCGCCAGGGGCAACTCCCGATTGCGATGCATATCCACGCGGACCTGCCGCACATTACAAATATGACTTAATCTATGATCGCATCTGTCGCATATCGCAAGCCGTAAAGCCTTGCCACATTGGAAGAGTCGACTGCGATAGGCTATGGACCCGACGGGCATATTAACTATGGTTTAATACCATATCACATCTGGTCCATCAGAGCAGTGGAGGATCGACTGTCGGCCATTGGCGGAGTCATGGGTCTGATATATAAAGGACCCGCGAGAGTCACGAATCGCCGATTGCGATTTAAGCGCGGACTTAATACAGGAATAGGTGTGATTGTAATATTTCCTGAACTCTGCCTTTTAGTCTGTTTGACTATTCTTTTCTCATATTCTCTGTGTAATGGAATTTTTGGCTTGCGCGGGGTGTTTTAAGCTGAAAGGCTTACGATGGCTGTTCTGACTATTCAGAAGGCTGAACGTCAGTGAAAAGGGGTGAATCACGACAATTATGATTGCAATAAGGACAAAACATCTCCGTTTAATTGAAAGAACTCTGTGTATGCCGCAATCATTGCCAAAATGAGTGCTGTTATGGTAAACCGGGAGGATGTGTTCTCCGTGGATTGTTTGGACCAGTCTAATGAATCTACGTATCCCTAGAAAGTCAGTGAACTTGCACAGTGTAGAGGAAGCCGCATCGACCGAGGATGAAGCCTAAGAGGTGGTGTAAGCGGAAACGAATGGACAAAGGCATGGGAATGTATAAAATAGTAAAAACATAGAACTGTTGGTGCTGTTGGTATGGTAAAGAACCAGAGTGTGAGGTAGCAGAAGTAGCATAAGGAGTAGAGGCAGTAGAAGCAACAAAGGCAACAGAGGCAGGAGAGTAGGAGTGAAGGAGAATTTCAGCTGAACAAAGATTGGCAACACACTTGTTTATACCAAGTTTGGGTTGGAGACCAAGAGGTTGGAGCCTTAGAACTGAATAGGACTGAAGTCCTTAGAAGTAGGTGCTCCTAAGTGCAGAACCACTGCAAAATAGAGTTGGTGCTCTGGAGGTTGGAGCCTCACTGAAGTCCAAGTTGGAGCTTGGCAACTAATCACAATCATATATATACTTATATTGTATTTATTTCATTGCACTGTGTTGTGTTTTAATAAAATCATTAATTCCAGTTGTTGATTTCTATGTTCTGTGTATACATATACATATCTATATATGCTTTTGGAAATCACTAGAACAATTAAAAAAAAAGAAATACTGATTTACCCTCCCTCTTAGTATTTCCAACAATTGGTATCAGAGTC
>APFE030010216.1:5944-30558 GCA_000404065.3 Pinus taeda
AAACTAAAAACTCAAAAACGACAAAAGACTAAGGAAAAGGTTATCTTGCACATACAGTGCACTTCACTTCATTAGTTTACGACTCCCGGATTGACATTTTAAATAGCAATTTAGGACATACTAAATTGACTAAACACATGGCGCATTCCCCAACTTCCTTTCCAACATACACAAGTCCTCCCTGACGAGGTAATTCTTCTATTTTGATGGGGTTGACAAAGCCTTGGCCATTAACACCCAAGTCTTTCCCTTCATACCCCATTTTCTTCAACAGTTTGGAGCCAATTCCTGTGGTATGATTTTCAAAAACAGCGAAATCATCATCAGGAAACGTACATGAAGATGCATAATTACATTTTACCTCACATGGGTCACGCTGCAGCTTTTCCCAAGCCTTGTCCTTAACTTGTAGCTGTCATAGCAAGCTTTGTTTTTCCTCTTTCTCTTCATGTAGAAGCATCTTCAATTCAAAGTTTTATGTTTGTTGTGCTTCAGTTCTTCCAGGGCCTCTTCCATGGCTCACAACTGAAGCTACATTTGCTCCTTTTCCTCTGTCTCTTTTTGTAGAGCTTCATACATTATTTCCACCTTTTGGGAAATTTTGAGCATGGTCTCGTACATCACTTTTTCATCCTCTATTGTTGCACGTTCCATTGTTCACGCTTGCAATTCACGTCCATGCAAAGACCGCTTAAATACCAAACTTGATCCGAGTTGATTCAACTCTCGGATTTAACCATGATCTTTTACTTTCTTAAAGTGATTAAAATTGCATTTAAAATAGCATAATTGAACATATTTGCATGATGTAAAGAAGAAGGAACATGACAATCATCAACAACATAAAATAACAAGACGTTGATAACAGAGTTCGTCCAGGAGGGACTACGCCTCCGGGCCTCGGTGTCAAGATGGTTTAGGTCATTGCATTAAGTGCTGTCAACAGTGATGATGTACATAAGAGGTGACGTCACTATCATACAAGGAAAATTCCCTCACGCAAGAGTGGCGCCAAGAGATGTTCCACTACAGGAACTCTCACTCAAAAAGGACTCCTATGAGTATGACACAAAATCATGCATGATGATAATGAACATCCCACCAACATGGTATAAAAGGGATCTCAATGCAATCATACATGGCAACACATGAGTATCCCATCAACATAACGACAAAGGGATCTCAAACAAGACATGACGAATGTTGACAACAAGTACATCCCACAAATGATTCTGCATCACATCAAGCAGGAATTGTGAAACAAGTAAGAAAATAAGATCCCACATCAAACATCAAACAGGGATCTATGCAGCACAATGCATATCATAGAAAAAAGAAGTACATGAACATACTGCATATACCTCACATCCTTAGGTCATCTGAAGAAAAGGATGTCAAACTGCTGAAGCTGGCCGTACCATCAATATCGCGGCGTCGAATCTCTTGGAAGGACTGCTTGCACGTTGGATGTTGACATATGCACTTCACTTTGAAAATTGGCCTAAAAATGAAATTACAAAATGGAAAATCTGAATGCACCATCAGATTTGTGGCGTCGAATAGTGCAAAATTGACTGTCAAATTTCTGAATTATGAGAAAATGGAAATTTGGGGCTTAAGGAATCTTTTAGATTCCCCTATATTCCTCAAATATTCCCTCCTCTGAGTCCTCTGAAAATCTGCTGCTCAAATCAAGAAATTGACCGCGCCATCAGGTTCATGTCGCTGAGAGGTATAAGATCGACATAAATTTTTTCCAATTTGGACACTGCAAAAATTTCACCCTCCTGAAAATTTCGCTCAATCAGGGTTCTACCTGCGCTTTTTCAGGATCATGGTTCCAGCTGCAAAAATTAATAAAAAATTCATGCCCTAATTTTTGTGCACACTCTTGGCTCCTCGATGTTGCTGGGGGCACTGACATAATGATTTTATATGCAAAATTTCGGGCGGAGTTACCAACAATGATCATTGGCGCGTTGGTAAATAAAGCAATTCATTTAGGAGGGGTCGGGGGATCAAATCCCGCCCCTACCAAATTAACATTCATATTTTATTTCAAATTTATTATTGGGCGATGGGTCCATTATTTTGGTGACCCGCGCTCCATTCCCAGCTGTGAGTTCCGTGGAATTAATGACAGAGCGTTTGGCATATGTTTGGGTTAGTTGAGTGATGGGTTCGCCCGGTGGGGGCTGGCCCACATGGGTTGGGCAGGTTCAATCCCTGCTTGCCCCGCATTGATTGTTGGTGTGCATGGTATGAGGTTTGGGGGTGTGGGCCAGGTCCAGATGAGGTGGCTTGCCACCCCATATGTAATATGTTTTAATGTGTGCAGTTGACTGGGGGTCCGACGGGGTCATGGTCGCCGACCCATACATTTTTTGTTATGCGATGGGGTTGGGCTAGTGGGAGTCATGGCCCGTCGGCTATTTAATAATTAAATTTTGTTTTTTTAACAACGATGGCCATTGGGGGGTGGCGGGGTTGGTGGCCCGTCACCCCAATAATACATATTTTTTTGTTATACATTAAACAATTGGCCATTTTTGAAAATTCAAAAAATGATCGAAGGAGACAAACTAAACATAACACAAATTCACCCGGGATCTAGCCCAGGTTGGCTGGAATCCGATTGCCAGATTTTGTCCAAATTGCTACCTCCTTAAGTTTGCTCAGTCACCCAAGTCAACCCTAAACTTTGACTGCTCCTAACTTTCACATACGGACTCGGTTTGACAAACTGTTCACACCATTGCGATCAGGACGATAAGATCTATGCTTTGGTCTTGGTTCAAAAGCAATCTGATCACTTTGATTTCCAAGCTTTCATAAGCCTTCTTTGTCCTATGTGTGTCCCTGGAGCCACCTGGATCAATCCTCCCCACTGAGGAGCTTTTGGTCGTCCAAAAGCATGAAAAATAATCTACAACTTCTCTGTACCTTGTCTGAATCACAAGCGTCCTGAAGGTCTCACTTCCATCTCCTGCACCTTTTTTCTTTGGAGCCTTAAGCAATGAGCCAAGACCTGCAACCTCTGCAACCTGTAGTACATTGTTTTGCAAATTACATGCTTGACTTACATGACCATCTAATGACCCAAGCATCCCACACTTGCCACGAGTTTATAACACATACTCGATGGTCAAGTTTACATCGAGACAGACACAATACCCCAGATACAAAAACAAGGCCAACATATCATTGTTGCTTCAACAGGTGATGAAAAACACATCATCACTACAACACATGATTTACAAAGATAAGTCCAAACGCTGTTGTTTCTTTGAGAAGTAATGGAAACATGACATCACTTTCACAGTTAATCATGCAACTCAAAATAAGACTAGACATCATTGTTGCCTAACAAGTGATGGAAAACGCATCATCACTTTTACATTTTAAAATGCAACAAATGATTTACAAAAGCATGAACATGACAAGCTAACATATCTAGAAATAATTTTTCACTTATCGCTGTGAATGGGTCATCCCCCTGTGGTGTTTTTGCTTGTCGAACAATTGTTTCACATGGTTCATGCATTGATACTTTGTCTTTTAGGCGCTGCTCTGGATGGAGCCTCCAACATGTGGCTTTTTGATGGCCACTTCTGTCGCAATGACTGCAATAGGTCATCTTCCTCCAGATCTGCTTAACATGTTTCTTTACTTGCTATTGAGAGGGTCTTCATGCCTCCCCCTTTTGTGTGTTGCTATTCTTTTCCAACACTTCGAAAATGTATGGTTATGTAATCCACAAAGGGTACATGTCTTTTGATTCCATGATTTGCGTTCATCTTTAACAACATGATTATAATTGAAATGAACATTCGAATGTTGAGAGTGGTTATACCTTTCCTTGCTGCCTCTCGTGTCATTATGGTGATGAGAGCTTGCCTTAGCTCTTTCCCTGCAATGAAAACAGCAATGGCATGATGGGGATGTGTTTTCATCATTCTCTTTCCTTGACGGTTTCAACAATGTCTCGGAAGGATTTGACACCTTCGAGCATTCTCCTTCGGTGTATCCCAAGCTTGAAAATTGATGTCTCTACATAACCTCCAATGGTTGAGTTATGCCTTGGTTATCAACACCAAGTTCTTTTTCCTCCTCGTGCCTCATCTTGGTAAGGAGCCTCATGTTTGTCCCTGTAATTGGGATCTCCACATCTCCAACATAAATCATACTATGTGAAGACGAAACTGAAAGGAAATCAACATCTTTTACCTCCTTTGTCAATTTGGAAAGAATTGATGAGGGCTTCTCATCATTTGTTGTTGGTGGTTTACTAGATATTGTGGCGCATTCCCCAACTTCCTTTCCGACATACCCAAGTCCTGCTTGGCGGGGTAATTCTTCTATTTTTATGGGGTTGACAATGCCTTGGCCATTAACACCCAAGCCTTTCCCTTCATACCCCATTTTCTTCAATAGTTTGGAGCCAATTCCTGTGGTATGATTTTCAAAAATAGCGAAATCATCATCAAGAAACATACATGAAGATGAAGAAGTACTTTTTACCTTACATGGGTCACGCTGCAACTTTTCCCAGTCCTCGTCCTTAGCTTGCAGATGTCGCATCAAACTTTATTTTTCATCCTTCTCTTCATGTAGAAGCATCTTCAATTCTACATTCTCTGTTTGAAGATTCTGTTTGTTGTGCTTCAGTTCTTCCAGGGCCTCTTTCGTGGCCCACGACTAAAGCTGCAATTGCTCCTTTTCCTTTGCCTCTTTTTTTAGAGCTTCATACATTATTTCCACCCTTTGGGAAATTTTGTGCATGGTCTCGTACATCGTTTTTACATCCTTTGTTGCTACGTGTTCCATTGTTCATGCTTTCAATTCACGTCCACACAAAGACCGCTTTGATACCAAACCTGATCCGAGTTGATTCAACTCACGGATTTAACCAAGATCTTTTACTTTCATGATGTGATTAAAATTGCATTTAAAATAGCATAATTGAACATATCTGCATGTTGTAAAGAAGAAGGAACATCACAATCATCAACAACATAAAATAACAAGACGATAACGGGGTTCGTCCAGGAGGGACTACGTCTTCGGGCCTCGGTGTCAAGATGGCTTAGGCCGCTACATTAAGTGTTGTCAATAGTGATGATGTACATAAGAGGTGATGTCACTATCATACAAGGGAAATTCCCTCACGCAGGAGTGGCGCCAAGAGATGTTCCACTACAGGAACTCTCACTCAAAAAGGACTATTATCATTATGACACAAACTCATGCATGATGATAATGAACATCCTGCCAACATGGCATAAAAGGGATCTCAATGCAATCATACATTGCGACACATGAGTATCCCATCAACATAATGACAAAGGGATCTCAAACAAGACATGCCGAATCCTGACAAAAAGTACATCCCACAAATGATTCCCCATCAAATCAAGCAGGAACCGTGAAACAAGTAAGAAAATAATATCCCACATCAAACATCAAACAGGGATCTATGCAGCACAATGCATCTCACAGCAAAAAGAAGTACATGAACATACTGCATATACCTCACATCCTGGGGCCATCTGAAGAAAAGGATGTCAAACTACTGAAGCTGGCCATACCATCAATCTTGCGGCGTATGTAACAACCCCGAAATAAAAACATGTAATTAATTAGATTAATCATGCGATTTATAATCAACACACAATTTATCAACTAATTAACATCAAATTTCAAAAGTGTGAGTAGAGACAACTTACCTGGGGAACACTAGTTGAACACTACATATGCCAGTGGTTCCTTTGTCTTATATATCTCTTAATGGATTACTCTTGAGGGCTATGGGACCATCTTGAGGAGGCCAAGTGCCTGATGTTCTAGGATAGGTGCCTATTATTGGATTGGGATGCCGAAGTTTGGTGGGGGTGTAAGGACTTCGATGCCTGGGGCTGTGTGCCTTAGTAGTTGTGGAGGGAGTGGGCCAACCTTGCGAGATGCTTAGAGTCATTGAGTACCGTACCGGATGCCTGCCTTGGGGCAGATGAGGTCTGAGTCGAGCATGAGCCTTGGGGCCAGCCTTGGACTAGGATATAGATTGGGGAGGCTTATGCTTGGTTCCAAAAGTGGGAAAAAGGATAGAGATTCCTTGGGATTTCCCGGGTGTTGTGAAACTTTCGATGCCTGCTGGTTATACTAGTTCAGCAGAGGATGTCGGCGAACATGACGTAACAAATAACAAAATAAAATGTTAAATAATTCAACTTAACTTCGGGACGAAGTTCCTTAAAGTGGGGGAGTATGTAATGTCACTTAATAATAAATAATAATAATAATAAAAATAATAATAAATAATATAATACAATATAATATTAAAATCAAGAAAATAAATAATAACAATAAATAAAAGATAGTAATAGTAAATAAATAATAAATAATAATAAAATAAATATAATACAATACTAAAAGCTCTAAATAAATAAAAATAAAATAAAATAAAACAAGAAAGCAGTAAAAATCAGTAAAGCTATCAAAAGTAAAAACAAAAGAATAAAAAAAGAAAGCATTAAAGTTGCATGTTGACACATGGAGTGTGTGCATGTGGTTCCCCTTCCAATGTTTGCTCTATTTAATAGAGGGTGAGGAAGATGAGAGGCATTCCATCATTCCATGATTCCACCATCCATTCTCTTGGAAGAATAGTGTTGTGAGACAAAAGGATACCCTGACAGTAGTACATTGATTAAGGGCTCGGGGGTGGCCAGTAGTAGCAATATTTTGTGTAATTGAGCCTACGGTTGGGTGGAGAGTCGTCCCCAGGACATTATTGCAGTTAGCAGAATTCAACTAGCGTTCCCTAGGTAAGTTGTCTCTACTCACACTTTTGAAATTTGATGCTAATTAGTTGATAAATTGCATGTTGATTATAAATCGCATGATTAATCTAATTAATTACATGTTTTTATTTCGGGGTTATTACAACGTCGAATCTCATGGAAGGACTGCTCGCACGTTGGATGCTAACATCTGCACTTCACTTTGAAAAGCGATCGAAAAATGAAATGAGAAAATGGAAAATCTAAATGCACCATCAGATTTGTGGCGTTGAATAGTGAAAAATCAACAGTGAAATTTCTAAATTCTGAGAAAATGGAAATCTGGGGCTTAAGGAATCTTTTAGATTCCCCTAGATTCCTCAAAGATTCCCTCCTCCGGGGCCTCTGGAAATCTGCTGCTTAGATCAAGAAACTGATTACGCCATCAGGTTCATGTCACTAAGAGGTATAAGATCGACATAAAATTTGTCTAATTTGGACATTGCAAAAATTTCACCATCCTGAAAATTTTGCATAATCATGGTTCCGCCTGCCCTTTTTCAGGATCATGGTTCCACCTGCAAAAATTAATTAAAAATTCATGCCTCGATTTCTATGCACGCTCTTGGCTCCTCCATGCTACTGGGCACATTGACAAAATGAGTTTACATGTAAAATTTCGGGCGGAGTTAGCAACAGTGACCATTGGCGCGTTGGTAAATAAAGCAATTCGTTGAGGAGGGGTCAAGGGATCAAATCCCACCCCTCCGAAATTAACATTCATATTTTATTTCGAATTTATTATTGGGTGGCGTGTCCACTGTTTTGGTGGCCCGCACTCCATTCCCTGCCATCGGTTTCATGGAATTAAAGGCAGATTATTTGGCGTATGTTTGGGTTAGTTGAGTGATGGGGCCGCCCGGTGGGGGCCAGCCCACGTGGGCTGAGCGGGATCAATCCCCGCTGGCCCTTCCTTGATTGTTGGAGCGCATGGTATGAAGTTTGGGGGTGTGGGTCGGGTCCACCTAAGGTGGCCCGCCCACCCCATATGTAATATGGTTTAATGTGTGCAGTTGACCAGGGGTCTGGCGGGGTCATGGCCGCCGAACCATACATTTTTTGTTATGCGATGGGGTCGGGTTGGCGGGGGTCATGGCTTGTCAGACCTTTAATAATTAAATTTTGTCATGGCCTGTCGAACCATTGAGGGGTGGCGGGGTTGGTGGCTTGCCAACCGAATAATATATATTTTTTTGTTATGCATTAAATAATTGGCCATTTTTGAAAATTCAAAAAATGACCAAAGGAGACCAATTAAACAGGCCACAAATTCGCCCAAAATCTAGCCCAGGTTGGCCAGAATCCGATGGCCATATTTTGTCCAAATTGCTGCCTCCTTAAGCCTGCCCAGTCACCCAAGTCAACCCTGAACATTGACTAATCCTAACTTTCGCATACGGACTCGGTTTGACAAACCGTTCACACCATTGCGATGAGGATGACAAGATCTACGCTTTGGTCTTAGTTCGAAATCATTCTGATCACTTTGATTTTCGAGCTTTCATATGCCCTCTTTGTCCTCTGTGTGTCCCTGGAGCCACCTGGATCAATCCTCCCCACTGAGGAGCTTTTGGTCCTCCAAAAGCATGAAAAATAATCTGCAACTTCTGTATGCCTTGTCTGCATCACAAGCGCCCTGAAGGTCTCGCTTCCATCTCCTTCACCTTTGTTCTTTGGAGCCTTAAGCGATGAGCCGACACCTGCAACCTTTGCAACCTGTAGTACAATGTTTTGCAAATTACATGCTTGACTTACATGACCAACTAATGACCCAAGCATCCCATATTTGCCACGAGTTTATAACACATACTCGGTGGTCAAGTTTACATCGAGATGGAAACAATACCCCAGCTACGAAAACAAGGCCAACATATCATTGTTGCTTCAACACGTGATGAAAAATACATCATCACCGCAACACATGATTTACAAAGATAAGGCCAAACACTGTTGTTTCTTTCACAAGTGATGGAAACACGACATCACTTTCATAGTTTATCATGCAACTCAAAATAAGACCAGACATCATTGTTGCCTAACAGGTGATGGAAAACACATCATCACTTTTACATTTTAAAATGCAACAAATGATTTACAAAAGCACGAACATTACAAGCTAACATATCTAGAAACCATTTTTCACTTATCGCTGTGAATGGGTCATCCCCCTGTGGTGGTTTTGCTTGTCGAACAATTGTTTCACTTGGTTCATGCATCAACACTTTGTCTTTCAGATGATGCTCTGGATGGAGCCTCCAACACATGCCTCTTTGATGGCAACTTTTGTCACAATGACTGCAATAGGTCTTCTTCCTCCATATTTGCTTAACATGTTTCTTTACCTACTGTTAAGAGGGTATTTCATGCCTCCCCCTTTTGTGTGCTACTATTCTTTTCCAACACTTCGAAAATGTATGGTTATGTAATCCACAAAAGGTACATGTCTTTTGATTCCATGATTTGCGTTCATCTTTAACAACATAATTAAAATTGAAATGAACTTTCGAATGTCGAGAGTGGTTATACCTTTCCTTGCTGCCTCTCATGTCATTATGGTGATGAGAGCTTGCCTCAGCTATTTCCCTGCAATGGAAACTGCCATGGGATGATGGGGATGTGTTCCCATCATTCTCTTTGCTCGACGATTTCGACGATGTCTTGGAAGAATCTGACACCTTCGAGCATTCTCCTTCAGTGTATCCCAAGCCTACAAATTGAGGTCTTTGCATAACCTGCATTGGTTGAGTTATGCCTTGGTTATCAACAACAAGTTCTTTTTCCTCCTCGTGCCTCGTCTTGGTAAGGAGCCTCATGTTTGTACTTGTAATTGGGATCTCCACATCTCCAATAGAAATCATACTATGTGGAGACGAAACTGAAAGGAAATCAACATATTTTACCTCCTTTGTTGATTTGGAAAGAACTGATGAGGGCTTTTCATCATCTGTTGTTGGTGGTTCGCTAGCTTTTCATGGCACATTCCCCAACTTCCTTTCTGACATACCCAAGTCCTGCCTGGCAGGGTAATTCTTCTATTTTGATGGGGTTGACAATGCCTTGGCCATTAACACCCAAGCCTTTCCCTTCATACCCCATTTTCTTCAACAGTTTGGAGCCAATTCCTGTGGTATGATTTTCAAAATTAGCGAAATCATCATCAGGAAACATACATGAAGATGGAGAAGTACTTTTTACCTCACATGGGTCACGCTGTAGCTTTTCCTAGGCCTTGTCCTTAGCTTGCAGCTATAGTAGCAAACTTTTTTTTTTCCTCTTTATCTTCATGTGGAAGCATCTTCAATTCAACATTCTTTGTTTGAAGATTCTATTTGTTGTGCTTCAGTTCTTCTAGGGCCTCTTCTGTGGCTCACAACTGAAGCTGCAATTGCTCCTTTTCCTTTGTCTCTTTTTGTAGATCTTCATACATTATTTCCACCCTTTGGGAAATTTTGAGCATGGTCTCGTACATCGCTTTTTCATCCTCTGTTGTTGCATGTTCCATTTTTCACGCTTGCAATTCACGTCCATGCAAAGACCACTCCGATACCAAACTTGAACCAAGTTGATTCAACTACCGGATTTAACCAGGATCTTTTACTTTCGTGATGTGATTAAAATTGCATTTAAAATAGCATAATTGAACATATCTACATGATGTAAAGAAGAAGGAACATGACAATCATCACCAACATAACATAACAAGACGTTGATAACGGAGTTTGTCCAGGAGGGACTACGTCTCCGGGCCTCGGTGTCAAGATGGTTTAGGCTGCTGCATTAAGTGCTATCAATAGTGATGATGTACATAAGAGGTGACATTGTTATCATACAAGGAAAATTCCCTCATGCAGGAGTGGCGCCAAGAGATGTTCCGCTACATGAACTCTCACTAAAAAAGGACTCCTATCAGTATGGCACAAACTCATGCATGCTGATAATGAACATCCCGCCAACATGGCACAAAAGGGATCTCAATGCAATCATACATGGTGACACATGAGTATCCCATCAACATAATGACAAAGGGTCTCAAACAAGACATGATGAATCCTGACAACAAGTACATCCCAAAAATGATTCCTCATCACATCAAGTAGGAATAATGAAACAAGTAAGAAAATAAGATCCCACATCTAACATCAAACAAGGATCTATGCAGCACAATGCATCTCATAGCAAAAGAAGTACATGAACATACTGCATATACCTCACATCCTGGGGCCATCTGAAGAAAAGGATGTCAAATTGCGGAAGCTGGCCGTACCATCAATCTCGCGGTGTTGAATCTCATGGAAGCACTGCTCGCATGTTGGATGCTGACATCTGCACTTCACTTTGAAAAGTGGTTGAAAAATGAAATGAGAAAATGGAAAATTTGAATGCACCATCAGATTTGTGGCGTTGAATAGTGCAAAATCGACTGTCAAATTTCTGAATTTTGAGAAAATGGAAATTTGGGGCTTATGGAATCTTTTAGATTCCCCCTAGATTCCTCAAAGATTCCCTCCTCCGGGTCCTTTGAAAATTTACTGCTCAGATCAGGAAACTAACTGCACCATCAGGTTTGTGTTGCTGAGGGGTATAAGATCGACATAAATTTTTTCCAATTTGGACACTGCAAAAATTTCACCCTCCTAAAAATTTCGCTCAATCATGGTTTCGCCTACCCTTTTTCAGGATAATGTTTCCACCTACAAAAATTAATTAAAAATTCATGCCTCAATTTTTGTGTGTACTTTTTGCTCCTCCATGCTACTGGGCACACTAACAAAATGAGTTTATATGTAAAATTTCGGGTGGAGTTACCAACTGTGAATGTTAGCGCGTTGGTAAATAAACTAATTCGTTGTGGAGGGGTCAGGGGATCAAATCTCGCCCCTCCTAAATTAAAATTCATATTTTATTTCGAATTTATTATTGGGTGGCGGGTCCACTATTTTGGTGGCCTACAACCCATTCCCTGCCATCGGTTCCGTGGAATTAAATGTGGAGCGTTTGGCGTATGTTTGTGTTAGTTGAGTGATGTGGCCGCCCGGTGGGGACCGGCCCACGTGGCCGGGCGGGTTCAATCCTCATTGGCCCCGCATTGATTGTTCGCATGCATAGTAGGTGGTCTGGGAGTGTGGGCCGGGTCCACTTGAGGTGGCTCACCCATTGCATATGTAATATGGTTTAATGTGTGCAGTTGACCGGGGGTCCGACAGGGTTTGTGGCTCGCCACCCCAATAATATATATTTTTTGTTATGCATTAAACAATTGGCCATTTTTGAATATTCAAAAAATGATCGAAGGAGACAAATTAAACAAGCCAAAATCTAGCCCAAGTTGGCCAGATTTTTTCAAATTGCTACCTCCTTAACCCTGCCTAGTCACCCAAGTCAACCCTGAACTTTGACTGCTCCTAACTTTCGCATACGGACTCGGTATGACGAACCGTTCACACCATTGTGATCAGGACAAAAATATCTATGCTTTGGTAATGGTTCGAAAGCATTCTAATCACTTTGATTTTCAAGCTTTCTTAAGACCTCTTTGTCCTGTGTGTGTCCCTGAAGCCTCCCAGATCAATAAGGAGTTTGGTATCTGATTGATTGATTGTATAAGTAATAAGGGTGATCTTTGCTATTGCTTGTGTAAAGCTCTATAGATTGATAGTAGATGTTCAGTATATTGCTGGTTGGTACAGACTTGATTCATAAGTTTTATGTTTCAGTAGTTTTGAAGGTATACGTAGATTTGGTTAAAGGAAGTAGCATATACACGCAGGTTGGGTTCAGTAAAGTAACGTGTACATTCTGATGCATGATTTTTTAGGTTGCAGCTGGTTCTAAATGATGATGTAGGTTTCTGGGTTGAGCACAATGTTTTGGTGACAGTGATCTGACTGCTCAGAGTAACTGATTATTGGTTGATGCAATTTGAAAGTCCTAACAGGTCCAATATGAAACTTTGATGAAACGAGGCCTTCATGTGTATTGTTGTGTGCCAGGAGCATCCATTCTAAAAATTTATGAAATGTGGTCCCTGGAAGAAGAAAGAAGGCCGTAGCCTTCTATGGGCTGGCGCCTATGTACTAGTAAACATATTAGCTAGTACAAGATCTAGGGGGTTGCAACTCCCTTCTAGTAGAAGGTAGAAAAAGAGAGAAGGTTGTAGCCTTCTGCAGGTGGGTGCCTATGTACTGGTATGATTATGCACCTGTATAAGATTGTAAATAGATTTTCTTATTATTAAAAGAAGATATAGACGATAGCAGCAGGTGGTTTTTCTCTCGCATTGGGTTTCCACCTTAAATCTTGGTGTTCATGTGTGTTGCTTATGTGTGATTGTTTATTATGGTTTACTGCACTGTTTAACAAGTTATTGATGCACTCATCAAAGATCAACACATGATAAACTGAATAAATCATAAGTTCTCTGGGTATACGTTGGTTTCTCTAATAACAGTGGCATGTACATGCTAGTTCACTTCACATAAGTAGCATATATAAATCTGTTTGGGAAATGAAAAATTAGTGAATTGATAATACTTATTCACCCCCCCTCTCAGTATTATTTCCAACAATTGGTATCGAAGCATGTCCTTCAGAATAAGCTTGATCTCTTGAAGGAAGATCTTTCAAGATGAATAATCACAAAGGCATGGGATCTATTAGACCACTAATCTTCAATGGGAGCAACTTGGTATATTGGAAAATAAGAACCAGAGCCTATCTTCAATCGCTTGAGTCGATGTTTGGGAAATTGTGAAAGGAGGATATCAATTTCTAGCAACAATACCTACAGAGTCTGCAGGTAAGAAGTTATACGAAACCAACGTCAAAGTTGTCAATACATTATTGGGTAGTCTGTCAGAATCAGAATTTGTCAAAGTCATGCAGCTCAAGATAGCCAAAGAGATATGGGACAAAATCATTCAAAGCTACAAAGGAGACTGTCAGGTAAAATGTGTGTTGGCTTATATGGGCCTGACCTAGGTTCAGAAGAATTATTTAGCCAAGCAAATCCCATAGCTACCGGCCCTTTCGGCAACAGTCCGCGGAGCACGGACTGAGGTCTCACCCGAGGTAGCAGGGGAGGGTGCTGAAATCAGGTTTCCACACCCTTGGGACGTTTGGATGTGGTCTGTAGGTACTGCGCGTCATTTCGTAGCTTCGCGTTGCTCTATGTTCGCGCAGATCCGGATCCGGAAGGATGTTAACTTTCTATGACTGTGTGGTTTGCATATCTAATCTATGGAACTCAGATCTACTTGGAAGGGTCTTTAAGAAAAAATTTAACAGATATAACCAGTTCGAGCACTTAAAATAAACTTAGATTCACAACAGAAGCATACGCGCAATGATTAAACAGTTATATTAATCATTTATACAATCAGATTCACGATAACTCAGATTGTAACACATAATTTGCAGAATAAACTTATCTTTATTTGCACTTATCACCAATACATCTAGATTTGCCCTGCGCACTCAACTGCAGGGCTCTGCGCACACAGATGCAGACTCTTCCAGGCCTCTGTGTACACAGATGCAGAGCGTCTATCCCCTACCCAAACCCTCGACTCGGACTTACAGATGCTTTCTCTCTATTCCTCTCAACAACCCATTACATTTTAGATCCAAAATCATATCCCCAAAAAGAACCTAGCTACTCTACCTACAGAGCCTCGCTCTATTTATACATTTCTTTGGCCTGCGATCCAAGGGCATGCTGACTCTACTTACATTCTACATTATATCTGGGCGGACTGCCATTTTGACTTTGAATTATTACAAATTGCACTCTGCGCATCTCGCGAAGTCTTTACCTTGCTTTTACTCAAAATTGCGGGCTCTGAGCCCCTTAACTGTTGCGCAGGGTTTCCTCTACCCAACAATGTGCTAAGATTCAAACTCTCAGAATTCAGTATGAAACTCTTAAGATGCATAGTGATGAGAGTGTTGCTAGTTACTTTTTACATATAGATGAGATTGTTAATTGTATGAAGCATATGGGTGAAGAGATAAGGGAAGCTACTTTAGTTGAGAAAATTTTGAGATCTTTGTCTTCTAAATTTGAGTCAAACATGTCTACCATAGAAGAAAAACAGGACCTTCAAACTATTACTGTGACTCAATTCCATGGAATCCTAACAGCCTTTGAAATGAGAAAAGGAGGTCCATCAGATATAAGAGAAGTTGCTTTTAAAGCATCAACAAAGGGAAAATAAAAGGAAAAGCTCAATGAATCAGGACTCATTTAAGAAGAAGAAGATGTGGTAAATTTTGTCAAGAAGCTTCAACGGGGTTCTAGAAGATTAAGAGGTAAGCTACCTTTCAAATGATTTGCTTGTGGTAGAGTCAACTATTATGCTGCCAAATGTCCTCATAAAGATAAATATGTAAAAGGAAAGAAATATGCAAAAGGCAATAGAAAATTGGTTGTGAATAGGAGTTACTATACACATGAAGATAATGATGGTTTATCTAATAGTGATGAAGATTAAACTGAACAAGATTATATATTACTCATGGCTGATGACAATGATGACTTTTTGGATGCCATAGAAGAGGAAGACTTTCTTGAAGAAATCACTAAACTCAAAATCTGTTTAGAAGAAAAGAATATGATCATAGATACGTTGATACACCAACTCACTGAAAGAGAAAAACACAATGAAAATCTAGAATGTGAAATTGTGGGTCTAAGAAAAGAACTTGAGAAGACAAAATCTCTTAATATTAGATTTGCGAAAGGATCAACAACTTTAAATGAAATCATCAAAGTTCAGCCTTCTCCTCTGGTAAAGACATGTCTTGGATATACTGAAGAATCATCTCAATCATAAAAGGCGCTAGGCTCCACCAGAAGCTATCTTGATGAAGCAAATACCAGTGAACATTATGTCAATTGTTGGCAAAGGCCTAAAATTACTCATTAGGTAAATCACACTCAATTTACTCTAAGGATGAATATCAGTAGAAGCTTCAACCAACAGATAAACAATGCCAAAAGATTCTATGATCTCAGAAACTTCTTTAATGGGCAATGTTTTTCATGTCATAAATTTGGGCATAAGGCTGCTCAATGTGTTGCTCTAGAGAACACGAAATCAAAGGAGTGTAACAAGAATCAAGAAAAGTTCCTATAATAACTTTTCTCTGCTTGAAAATGAAATAGAATGTTCGATTTGTAACAACTTTGGTCATGAATAATCTGAATGCGGGAGCAAATTTTGACAAACACTTCAAAACGAGCAAGCATCATTAAACGGAGAAAGAAGGAATCTCAATAAGAAAGATGTGGGATAGCTCTATATGCAGAAGGACAAGAAAATCAGTGGTACATTGACATCAGATGCTCCAAACACATGACAGGTGATAAAGAGAAACTTCATTCATATAATGCTTTAGAAAAAGAAAAGAATGTCTCATTTGGAAATGACACTCCAGCTGTCATTAAAGGTAAAAGTTCTATTTTCTTGAAAGAAAAGGTTTAAGCTAGAAATGTCATGTATGTAGATGGTTTAAAGCATAACTTGTTGAGTGTCAGTAAAATGTGTGGTCAAGGAAATGAAGTTGTGTTTCGATCACACAGATGTGTAGTGCATGAGCTTGATACATGAAAGACCGTGATCAAAGGTACAAGAACTCCAAATAATTTATACATACTCAAAGAAGGACAACAAAAATGTTATCTAAGCAAAATAGATGAAAATTGGCTATGGCACAGAAGATTGGGACATCTAAGCTTTTCTCATATAAGAAAAGCATGCAGACTGAAGGCAGTTCGTGATCTTGCAGATATCAACATCCTAGAAAACACCATATGCAAACCATGTCAAGTCGGTAAGAAAACTAGAGTTCACTTCAGTGAAAAAGAAGGATCAACAAGTAAGCCTCTTGAACTCATCCATACTGATTTATGTGGACCAACAAGGAAAAAGTCACTTCGTGGAGAAGAATACTTTATTTTATTTATCGATGATTTTTCCAGGATGTGTTGGATAGGTCTACTAAAGCATAAAGATGAAGCATTTGAAAAGTTTAAAGCCTTCAAAGCTTTAGTTGAAAATGAATCAGATCAAAAAATCAAATCTCTCAAATCTGATCGAGGGGGAGAATTCATATTACATGAATTCTTTGAATTTTGTGAATAACATTGAATAAAAAGGCAATTCTCCGATGCAAGAACTCCTAAAAAAATGGCTTGGTGGAAAGAATGAACAGAACAATTCAAAAAATGCCTCGAGCTATGCTTGACGAATTTGGAACTCCTGCAACCTTCTGGGCTGAAGCTGCATTTGCTACCGTGACTATTCTCAACAAAGTGAATTTTTAGGTAAATAGAAACCAAACTCCATAAGAACTTTGGTATGGTAAGCCTCCTACTGTAAAACACTATAGTTTTTGGAAGCAAATGTTTCATCAAAAGGACTGATGAAAAACTTGGTAAGTTTGAACCCAGAGCAGACGAAGGAATTCTTCTTGGTTATTGATCCAGAAGTAAATGATACAAATGTTATAATAAAAGACTTCGGAAAATTGTTTAAAGCATTGATGTTGTAATTGATGAAGCATGTAGAAATCCGAAACAAATGAAATCAACAGAGGAATATGACAATGAGGAAGATGGGGAATGATTTCCCGCATCAAATCAAAATGATATATAAGAAGAAACCAATGAAGCACCAGAAGAAGATACAAGAGACAGAGAAAAGACTCCATCCTGGTATGTTTAGAAGAATCACCCAAAATCTCAAATTCTAAGACAAAAAGGGTCTAGAGTACATACAAGAAGAACTCTTACAGGGACCTCAAGTTATCTAGCATTACTATCCTCTACAAAACCTCAGAATGTAAATGAAGCTTGCAAATATGAATGTTGGGTCAAGTCCATGGATGAAGAACTTGACCAAATTGAAAAGAATGATACTTGGGAGTTAGTCCCTAGACCTCATGATAAAAATGTTATAGGAACAAAATGGATATTTAAGAATAAGCTAAATGAAAATGGAGAAGTTATTACAAACAAGGCAAGACTTGTTTGTCCAAGGTATCCTCAACAATAAGGTATAGATTTTGAAGAAACTTTTGCACCTGTTGCCAGACTTAAAGCCATTAAGATGTTTCTTGCTCTCTCTAGTTTTCGAAAATTCAAAGTATATCAAATGGATGTAAAATCAATCTTTCTTAATGGAGATTTAGAAGAAGAAGTTTATATTGAACAGCCAGAAGGATTCATTCTTGGAAATGACGCAAAACTCGTAAGCAAGATCAAAAAGGCTCTTTATGGTCTGAAACAGGCTCCAAGGGCTTAGTATTACTGCCTTGACAAATATCTACAACAACAAGGTTTCACAAAATGTTCTGCAGATAACAATTTACACATAAAGATTGAAAATGATAAATTGCTAATTATTGTTGTTTATGTTGATGATATCATTTTTGGTAGCAATGAAGAATCCACGAGTTATAATTTTTCTTCAGTAATGCAGCAAGAATTTGAAAAGTCCTTACTTGGTGAACTTACTTATTTTCTTGGTCTACAAGTACAACAAACAAAATATTGTATCCTTCTTTCACAAGCCAAATATCTCAAGAAGATCTTGAAGAAGTATGGAATAGAAGATTCTAAACAGTATATACTCCAATGGTAACAGGATGTAGTCTTAGTGCTAACGATGAATCACCAACAGTAAACCAACCAACTTACAGATCTATGATTGGAAGTCTGCTTTATCTAATAGGTACTAGACCTGATATCATGCATGTAGTAGGAATTGTTGGAAGGTTTCAAGCAAATCCAAAGGAATCACATCTTTAGGCGGTAAAAAGAATTTTTAAATATCTTCAAGGAAATCAAAACTTTGGTCTGTGGTATCCTAAAGATACAGATCTTACTCTTCATGCTTATACAGATGCAGATTTGGTAGGAAATGTGGATGATCGAAAGAGTACTAGTGGAGGAGCATTCTATATGGGTTCACGGTTGGTGTCTTGGTTTAACAAGAAAAAAATGTTCGATTGCCTTATATACAACTGAAGAAAAATATGTGGCTGCTGCATCTTGTTGTCTCATTTGGAAATGACACTCCAGCTGTCATTAAAGGTAAAGGTTCTGTTTTCTTGAAAGAAAAGGTTAAAGCTGGAAATGTCATGTATGTAGATGGTTTAAAGCATAACCTGTTGAGTGTCAGTCAAATGTGTGATCCAGGAGATGAAGTTGTGTTTCGATCAAACAGATGTGTGGTTCGTGAGCTTGATACAGGAAAGACTGTGATCAAAGGTACAATAACTCCAAATAATTTATACATACTCAAAGGAGGACAACAACAATGCTATCTAAGCAAAATAGATGAAAACATGCTGTGGCACAGAAGATTGGGACATCTAAGCTTTTCTCAGATAAGAAAAGCATGCAGGCTCAAGGCAGTTCATGATCTTCCAGATATCAGCATCCCAGAAAACACCATATGAAAATCATGTCAAGTCGGTAAGCAAACCAGAGTTCACTTCAATGAAAAAGAAGGATTAGTGAGTAAGCCTCTTGAACTCATCCATACTGATTTATGTGGACCAACAAGGAAAAAGTCACCGCATGGAGAAGAATACTTTATTTTATTTATTGATGATTTTTCTAGGATGTGTTTGATAGGTCTACTAAAGCATAAAGATGAAGCATTTGAAAATTTTAAAGCCTTCAAAGCTTTAGTTGAAAGCGAATCAGATCAAAAAGTCAAATGTCTCAGATCTGATCGAGGGGGAGAATTAATATCAGATGAATTATTTGACTTTTGTGAACAACATGGAATAAACATGGAATTCTCCGTCGCAATAACTCCTCAACAAAATGACATGGTGGAAAGAATGAACATAATAGTTCAACAAATGGCTCGAGCTATGCTTGATGAATATGGAACTCTTGTAACCTTCTGGGGTGAAGCTGCATTTGCTGGCCTGACTATTCTTAACAAAGTGAATGTTCGAGTAAATAACAATTAAACTCCATATGAACTTTGGTATGGTAAGCCTCCTACTATAATAATAAAACACTTTAGAGTTTTTGGAAGCAAATGTTTCATTAAAAGGACTGATGAAAAACTTGGTAAGTTCGAACCCAGCGCAGACGGAGGAATTCTTCTTGGCTATTCATCCAGAACTAAAGGATACAAATGTTATAATAAAAGACTTTGTAAAATTGTTGAAAGCATTGATGTTGTAATTGATGAAGCATGCAGAAATACGAAACAAATGAAATCAATAAAGGAATATGACAATGAGGAAGATGGCGAATGCTTTCCCGCATCAAATCAAAATGATATAGAAGAAGAAACCAATGAAGCACTAGAAGAAGATACAAAAGACGAAGAAAAGACTCCATCCAGGAATGTTAAGAAGAAACATCTAGAATCTCAAATTCCAGGAGAAAAAGGGTCTGGAGTACAGACAAGAAGAACTCTTACATGGACCTCAAGTTATCTAGCGTTACTATCCTCCACAGAACCTTAGAATGTAAATGAAGACTGCAAAGATGAATGTTGGGTCAAGGCCATGGATGAAGAACTTGACCAAATTGAAAAGAATGATACTTGGGAGTTAGTCCCTAGACCTCATGATAAAAATGTTATAGGAACAAAATGGATATTTAAGAATAAGCTGAACGAAAATGGAGAAGTTATTAGAAACAAGGCAAGACTTGTTTGTAAAGGGTATGCTCAACAAGAAGGTATAGATTTTGAAGAAAATTTTGCACTTGTTGCCAGACTTGAAGCCGTAAGGATGTTTCTTGCTTTGTCTAGTTTTCGAAAATTCAAAGTATATCAAATGGATGTAAAATCAACCTTTCTTAATGGATATTTTGAAGAAGAAGTTTATATTGAACAACTAGAAGGATTCATTCTTGGAAATGATGAAAAACTCGTATGCAAGCTTAGAAAGGATCTATCTTGTCTGAAACAGGCTCCAGGGGCTTGGTATTACCACCTTGACAAATATCTACAACAACAAGGTTTCACAAAAGGTTCTGCAGGTAGCAATTTATACACAAAGATTGAAAATGATAAACTTCTAATTATTGTTGTTTATGTTGATGATATAATTTTTGGTTGTAATGAAGAATCCATGAGTCAGAATTTTGCTTCAGTAATGCAACAAGAATTTGAAATGTCCTTACTTGGTGAACTTACATTTTTTCTTGGTCTATAAGTACATAAAACAAAAGATGGTATCTTTCTTTCACAAACCAAATATCTCAAGTAGATCTTGAATAAGTATGGAATGGAAGATTCTAAATCAATATGTACTCCAATGGTAATAAGATGCAGTCTTAGTGCTAACGATTAATCACTAGGATTAAACCAACCACATTACAGATCTATGATTGGATGTTTGCTTTATCTAACAGGTACCGGACCTGATATCATGCATGCAGTAGGAATTGTTGGAAGGTTCCAAGCAAATTCAAAGGAATCACATCTTCAGGTGGTAAAAATATTTTTTAAATATATTCAAGGAACTGAAGACTTTGGATGTGGTATCCTAAAGATACATATCTTAGTCTTCATGCTTATACAGATGCATATTCGGTAAGAAATGTGGATGACTGAAAGAGTACTAGTGGAGGAGCATTCTATATGGGTTCATGGTTGGTGTCTTGGTTCAACAAGAAACAAAGTTCAACTGCCTTATCTATAGCTGAAGCAGAATATGTAGCTGTTGCATCTTGTGGCACACAACTACTTAGATGATGCAAACATTGCAAGTCATTCAAATCACATGTACTCCACCCATCTCCATTCTATGTGATAATACAAGTGCCATCAATATTTCGAAAAATCTAGTCATGCACTCCAAGACCAAGCACATACCCATTAAGTACCATTTTCTACGAGAACAAGTGCTTGAACAAAAGGTTAAATTGGAGTATGTTCCCTCCAAAGAACAAGTTGCTGACATATTCACCAAATTGCTTCCCAGAGAAACATTTGAATATCTCAGACAAAAGCTAGGAGTAGTTGCTACATCATCCTGCTGTTGAATCCATTTTTTAGAGGAAGGTTCATACACATGAGTTTCATGAAGTATAGTCCCGTATATACGCAGGTTTCTATGGATGTAGTCGCCTATATATTTTTTTGACAAAAAAAAAACAGTGGGTCAGACTTTGATATGGGTGCTAAGTCTGATATTGATGATTACAATCTAACGATATGCTTTGGTCATTGATTTTTATCTGATTGACAAAGATGTCTTGATGAATGACTTGTTGACAATGCACAGTCAACACAGGTTCAGGGGGAGCATTAGACTTCACACGCTTTCTGCATTGTTGGCATTATGGTTGCTAAGATCATTTATTGCATAAGTCATGTAAAAATCTAGGGTGTGATATGATTCCTTCTGACATAGTTTATGTTTGAATGAGTACTATTGGACATATGATGTAATTTGTATCCCCACTATGCCTGTGATGGATGATGTAATAATTATTGTATTTCTGTAATGTATAAACAATTGGTATATCCCCACTTGGTTGGGTGGATGAGTCAAATGTGGCATATCCCCACTTGGTTGGGTGGTTGATGTATGTATGAGTCATTGGTCTTAGGAAGGTCATACTCACTTAGTTGAGTTATAGAGTCATGTTATTCTTTTGAAACATATCTCTGCAGATGCTGCATGTACTCAGGGGGAGCATGGAAAACATAATGTATATTAAAGAGGAAGAGTAGCTTGGTCCGCCCTTTGCCCTTGATGTCAAAGGGGGAGAGTATTTCGGTGTTGGTGTTACATGTTATCTCTAACATTTTCCACTATTTGCAGTAATCAACACCATCATGGTTTCCATCAAGTCCAAAGGGGGAGATTGTTGGCATTATGATACAAGTGTTGTCCTTGATGGAAACTCATTCACAGGTCAGTTCAGTTTTGATGAAAGACAACCCACCATGTAATAGGTCCATTCAGATGTAACAGGGCATTGGTACAGAAGAACATGAAGATGGAACTAAGGTCTACTAATCAGAATAAATAAGTTGAAGGAAAAGGATGGTGTAAAGCAGTTTAAGATGTGTACGCTGGTCCACTTAGTCAAAACAACGTATACACGCTGGTTCACAAAACAAAAAGAGTGTATACGTATGCACTCACTTTCACAAGAAGAAAAGCGAGTATATGTTGGAAAATCAAGGAAATTTAAGAGTAATCAATACCAGGGGTCAATACCATGGTATTAGCCCACAATATTGAGCGGAGTAATGACTATTTGATCTCATCCATGAATACCATGGGTTGTAAGTGGTTTTGGTCCGAGGTATTGAGAAAAGCCTAAAAATATATAAGGAGGAGAAGATCATAAGGCTAGGGTGTGCAAGTGAAAGGGTTTCTCAGGAATACTTCTATTTGAAGTATATTATATGTTGCAAGGGCTGTATTTGTGATTTGATCTGAAATATTTTGTTCACCTTGAATTCAATGTGGGATCAAGATCATGAGACGTGAAATAACTTATCATTGAATGATTTGATATTGGTTGGGCTAGATCTAATTGTGTACACCTGTTTTATTCTTTAAATGTCATGATCTGGGTATGTCTGAAGTCTGGAATAACAACAAAGTTATGAGTTAATATTGGCAGATCTATATGCTGGTTCATCTCGGTAAAAGTGCGTATACACGCATGTTCTACTCTCCCAAGTAGCGTATACAAAAGAAAAGCCTATTTTTCAGATCTGACTGATCTATTTGATCAGTTCTGTTGTTTTACTACTGTCTGTCAATGAAGTCTTCTTAGATCTGAATGTAAAACTAAATGCATAAGGAGTTTGGTATATGATTGATTGATTGTATAAGTGAGAAGGGTGATCTTTGCTACTGCTTGTGTAAAGCTCTGTCAATTGACAATATATGTTCAATATATTGTTGGTTGGTACAAACTTGATTAAGAAGTTTTATGTTTCAATAGTTTTTAAGGCATACGCAGGTTTGGTTAAAAGAAGTAGCATATGCACGCAGTATGGGTTCAGTAAAGTAACGTATACATTCTGATGCATGATTTTTGAGGTTGCATCTGGTTCTCAATGATGATGTAGGTTTTTGGGTTCGGCACAACATTATGGTGACAATGGTTTGACTTGAGAAGATTTTTCGGCGAAAATCACATCATGATACATATGTCAACGCGTTTTGAACCAACAAGTGTGGTTCATCGTGAGGATAAGTTGAAGAACCAGACCATGGCAACAGATTAAATAGAGAGAGAAGATCATCCAACAACTATATTGGACTAGGAAACAACTATATTTGACCAAGAAATGACTAAGTTTGACCAGGAAACTGTACTTGGACCGAGGGATAGAGATAGGGAAATTCAAAAGTTAGTTTTGTTAATTTTATTATTCTATATAATTAAATTTAATTGTTTATGAGAGTAAACTAATAATGGTTAAATAGAAGAATATAAACTAATCTTATTAAATAAATCAAGAATGTTTATTAAAATAAATCAAGAATGTTTATTAAAGATTCACTTAATTGGTTAGTTAGAGTAAAAATTATTAGATCCTAATATATTTATATTCAAGGAATCACCGTTATTTGATTTTTTCTTTATTCGGTTGAAGCTTATTTAATTATTACATTATATTAATAATTAACTAAATCTTAATTTAACTTAATATAATTAAGGAGTATAAAATAATATATTATTATTGATGTTAAAGTTACGTAAGTTAATATTATTAATATTAAAGGAAATAATAATAAGAAAGATTGAAAAATGGATTTTTAAAT
>APFE030010216.1:31058-51714 GCA_000404065.3 Pinus taeda
AAATAATAAGAAAGATTAAAAAGGAGATTTTAAAGTAAAAGTTAACCTACTTTGACTTAATACTAAAAGGAAGGGTCTAACAAAGATGAAAATGGGCAATATCTTAAAAAATATTATTTTAAGGTTATTAGGGTTATATTCGATTAATTTTTAATTGTTTATATTTAATGGGAGTAAACTAATTATTATTACAGTGATTTATTAATGAAATCAAGGTTGTTTATTAAGGGCTCACTCAATTAGTTAGTTGGAGTGACCATCATTCATTAATTATTATTATTATTATTTTTAATTATTCATTAAGGTGAAACCTATTATATTAATTATTACAATATACTAATAAATAACTACGTATTAATTTAGATTAGCTGATTATTGGTTGATGCAATTTGAAAACTTTGACAGGTCCAGTATGAAAATTTACTGAAACGAGGCCTTCATGTGTATTATTGTGTGCCAGGAGCATCGAGTCTGAAAATTTATGAAACATGGTCCTTGGAAGAAGAGAGAAGGTCATAGCCTTCTATAGCTCGGCGCCTACGTACTAGTAAACACATTGGCTAGTACAAGAGCTAGGGGGTCACAGCTCCCTTCTAGTAGAAGTTCGAAAACGAGAGAAGGTTGTAGCCTTCTGTAGGTGGGTGCCTGCGTACTGGTATGAGTCTGCACCAAAACAAGATTGTAAACATATTTTCTTATTATTAAAAGAAGACAGAGCTGACAACAACAGGTGGTTTTTCTCCCGCATTAGGTTTCCACCTTAAATCTTGGTGTTCATGTGTGTTGCTTATGTGTGATTATTTATTATGGTTTTACTGTGCTGTTTAACAAGTTACTGATGCATTGATTAAAGATCAACACATGATAAACTGATTAAATCATAAGTTCTCTGGGTATACGCTGGTTTCTCTAATAACATTAGCATGTACATGCTAGTTCACTTCACATAAGTAGCGTATATAAATCTGTTTGGGAAATGAAAAATTAGTGAACTGATATTACTGATTCACCCCTCCTCTTAGTATTATTTCCAACACTATATATACAAGACACTTCGACCTCATTCACTCATTCATTGCACATGTCCATTTTTGTGCCAAATATAAGAAGAAAGACAATGAAGTCAAAGGAGAGAGAAAATTTGGATTTTTGGCTTGTTTATGTTCACACGTGGTAAGGTACTAGGGAAACATTGCGAAATTATAGGTATGGAACTTCAGGTCTGAATTGCAGGTTTGAAATTATGTGATTTGACCATATTTGACAAGGTTTGAGCAACTTTGACTTTCATTGACTTTGACTTGGTTAGAGGAGATTTGAAGGAGGGATGACTCGGGTATTTGTGGCAGTATTGGTCTTGGTTTGGGGTCTTGGATGTCTTACTTTGATTTAATTCTATAAGAAGAGGATTTTTAGGTTCCCCCCTTCTAGGGTTTTGCCCTGCCTTGGAGCCTAATTTCTCATGTTCTTTGTCTCTTTGTGATCTTTATGTTTTGGTAGTTTCTTGGTAAAGAGAAAATAATATTAATAAGAAGCCAAACACATTCACATGTAATTATCAAGTTAAGAGAAATAATCAGTATCTACTTAGTTTTAGTTTCTCAACAATTATCATTCCTTTTATATCTTAGCTATATCGTTATTATGATTCCAACTCTTATTAAGCGTTATCTACCATATAAAAGCACAAAATGAAACATTAAGAACGCCTTAATTGATGTTTTCATTACCATTCTCTCTAGTTCTTAGCATTAAGTGTGCTTATTTTTCATTTAACTACCTTCTTTGAATATGCCAAGTATAAATTATATGAACACAGAAACACATAAGATGGAATATGATAAAATATCAGAGGATGTATCGAATATGAACATGTTATGGGTTTTAATAACATTGGGTAAACTTTCCCTGTGGCTACATGTCATGCTAACTTGTGGGAAATTTACATTTATTTTACACTTTATCACATATTTATTGCATTCCAAGGTAAGGTCAACCTAGTCTCCTCCTTTGGGTTAGTGCCTTAACTCTAATGGTGTGGTACAAATAAACAAAATCCTTCATTTGTATCATTTGAGTGAATTCATTTGTTCTTTACCTAACATCATTTATAATTTTTCTGCTCTACTTATGGTGACTTTCTCATGATTATGATCAAAGTATATTTATATAGTCTTCTTATGTGTTGGATGAGGGTATATAAGAGAAAACAACTAAAGATCTAATGCAGAAATTGTATTAGAGATTTTAAAGCAATGACATATATGATGTTCAGGTTTTTCAACATTTTATGTTTGCAACAATAACTAGTTTTATGATTTTTTTCTTACCCTTATCTTCACCACTGAGAGTCTTGTCCTTGGCATATTTGTCTACATTGGAAACTTACATGATGATTTTATAGTTTTGTGCCCCTTTGTGGGATAGTGCACTTCTTCGTCCTCTTAATTTCAGCCCATCCTACTATAGAGATTTTAAGGCAACATTTGTAAAATGTGATCTATGGATGACAATGCCAATGAACTATGGCATTAACAACTAAGTCATACTTACTTTGTAACCTTACACCATATCAGTTTCTAAGAATGGTAGACGACATTTCGTGGATTCAGCCACCTAGTGTTGTCTGTTTAGGATGCAGGTTATTATAATGTCATCAATGCATCTTATTGGAACTTTTTCTAAGTTAATCAAAGCTTCATGATTTTTTTTTCCATATACCATAAAACTCATATGCGTATACTTCTACACATTTATGTATCAAATCAATAAAGATAGCGAATACTACCCTTTGAAATGTACCTTGTGCATTATACAAACCAAAGGGTAAGACCTTACAAGCATATGCCGCCTAGGGCCATGTGAAGGTTTTTTTGTCTTGATCTTATAAAGTTGTCTTGGTTTTATCATAGCCAGTAAATCCATCTAGGAAATAATTTTTTTTTTTTTTTACCAACTAATGTGTCTAAGACTTGATCAATAAATGGTAAGGGAAAATGATCTTTGAAGGTTTATTTTCTTAATTCACTATAGTTACCATAGATTCACCATTTACCATTTTTCTTAGGAACCACAACTAAAGGAGATACCTATTGAATTACTGACAAAAGGGAAAAGTCTAGCCTGCAATGTGGAGATACCAACTGATTAGGTCCCCAATTAGACCTTTACTCAGTTCGTGTGGTGGCACTCACCAATATTTGGACCAGTTTTTGTGTCCTAAACTAATATAATCTTACCTACGCTAAATGTATAACTGATCTAATTTAACCTAACCCTAATTCTAAGTACTAATTCAACATCTATCTAAGCTTTGCTCCCATTATGTTGGTTTTTAATGGAATTGTTGTTACCGACAAAGAGGAGGGAGAGAACTACCCAAATGCAAGTTTCTTATGAAACTGCAAATGTTGCAAATGACAATTATTTCGACTGATATGTGGGCTCATCTAGGCCACGTAGTAAAGTTTACTGTAATGCGAAAGAAAGAAGGTAAAATGGATTGTGTTTATGTTTATTTTGTGTTTTATTCAGGAATATTATTTGTAAACATGAAAGCCTACTTTAAAACAAATCTAAAAAACTAATTAATGTTAATGGTGTTAACATACAACTTAATTTGTAAAAATGAACATTAGACAAAATGACAATCATTTCAAAAGACAAATATAATCTGCATCTAAATCAATTAATTAACATATGATACATATATAAATTATATAATTAAAATGAGTATTCTAACATTCATAAGTTAGGAAACAATTCATTAAATCTAGATTGCTTATTCAACTAAAAACATAAGGAAACAGGCAGAGGACAATTTGCTTTGATGCTACTTTATCCTCAACTTGACATAATAGTATTATATAAGTGGAAAAAAGAGAAACTAAACTAGAAGAAAACCCAAACTTATTAATCTATTGCTAATCTAACCTACATTAGCAATCAAAACTATGTAAAATCAAATTTCCAATGGAGCCATTCACGTTGCTTCAAACCTACATGCACATATACATCAAAAGCTAGGAACAAAAATTTAATCATTTATAAAGTATAAAAAGAAAAGTTCAAGATTTTTGAACCTATACCTAAAATATGTAAAATAGGGACATTATTATTTGCATGCAATCTAGTAAGGAAAGAATTCTCTAACCAAATTTCTTTGTTATCTTGAAAACCATTATGTAATAAGAATTCCTTTATAAATAATTCTTCCAACCAAAATCTAGTAAGAAAATCAAAATTAAGTTGAAAAATGTTAAATTTTGGGAAGAACCCATAAATGAATAACTTAGCTTGTAAGAATTATGTGAAGCACTCTTAAGTACTGGATCTTGTGGAAGATTATTACAATTGATGGTTTTTTTTTTTTTTTTTCTTCTTCTAAGAGAGACAACAAGATGATGAAGCATAATTGTTATTTGAAATTGTAATATTTCACTATATTGTCCTAATTTTTCATTAACTTGAAGAAAATTAATTTAATCAAGTAATGCTTCTTTCCTCATTAGTAGGTCGGTCGATTGACCAAAGGGTTGTAAGCCAGAAGAACATGTATTGGAAAAAATATGATATTTCCTATCAACTAATTCTAATCAATTTGAATATTTGAAGGAGTTTTTCAGTAATCTCATTTTTGTGTAATGGATCCCTGTATATAATATATTGTTATATGCATCCATGTTTTCCATTGAAAGTGAGAATTAATTTTAGCGAATTATTGCTTCATATGAAATTTAGCATATTTGTTTTGATTTTACAATTGAAATGAGCATCGATTCTTAAATATTCATTTGAATTTTTGGATTATTTCTAAGTGCTTAAATCAATCATATTTTTGCCTAATATTCATGCTTCAAACTAGAATTGGCTACTAAAGCATCTATTGTTATGATGAATTTGTATTCATAAAAGAAGGATATTTCTTATTAGTTATTTCGATCAATTTTGAAGGACCTGAAAGCTTTTCCTAGGGCCCATCTTGTGTAATGAAAGTTTCTATGTAGCATATCACTGCATGTGTTCATGTTTTTATCTAATGCAAGATACAAATTCAATAAATGGTTTCCTATTACAAATACCATATTATTTATTTCGATTTTATAATCTAGATATATATTTGTTCTTCACAATTTATTTAAGTTTTAGATTATTTTTGAGCTCTTAGGTTGATTAAATTTTATATGATATTCATGCGATTGACTCTCATTATTGAGATAGATTATGTCATTCACTACATCTTATATTAGAATTGCATATAAATATATTTAAATTAACAAAACATAGATTTTCCCTTAGCTCTCTCACTAGGGCATAAATTCTCTATGCGACTTATCTAAGCCCACATTTTAGCCACACAAAACTACCATCTCCAACATCTACAAGGCCATCACGAATTCACAGTTTGGCAGTTATTCGCTCCCTTGTTGTTGATAACAACAAGATTTCATTACATCAATAGTCTAAGATGTCTCAAGTAGTAATAGATATCTAGAATAATAAGACTAGGTTAGCAGTAGAGTAAACTAGTATTAGGTTAGTTTAGATTAATGTAGGTTAGTTTAGGTATAGGCAACCAAGCCTTTATTCCTGTGAGTATTGGGACACCAAACAAGTAAGACTATAATTGGGGCCACGATAGGGTGGTATATCCTTGTTGCAAGTAACAACATAGACTATTATGAAAATGAAAGATCACATTCATATACACGATAAATATAGTTAGTAGAATATGAAGAAGATAAAAAATCAAAATATTTGAAAATATATTTACAATGTTATTTACACAATGTACATTGCTATCGTACAACCATGGGAACTCGTTCATAGGAAGTTCTTATGAACAAAAATTAGTTGAATCATTAATATTACTGACTGCTTTAAATTCTCAAGACCATGACATGCTTTATTAGGATTTTGATGTATGATTCCAAATTGTGATTTGGAAAAGGTAATCTTTCTACCATATAGGACTCATTTTGATTTTCAAAAGAATCAAGATGAGGATTCATAATAAGAGAATTTCTATAAGGGTTTATCTCATCTTGTACCTTGGATTTATCCTTAGAACTAATGACATGAGAATTTGATAAAATCATCAGCATAGGGTGAAGTGTTTCATTGTCATCAACGTCGAAAGGTTCATAAAAAATGGCCCCTTTCTCTTCTTTAACACAACATGTATTGTAAAATGGATTGGATATCGATGCATGCGATTTTTCAAAGTTATTCCTAAAATGGTAATTCATTATTTGATCATATTGAACCTGGTTAATTAAGCATTCATTATTATACTGATTTAAAATAGTTCCTTCATATTCTAACAAGGAATGGATATATAATGGAACCATTAAATGTAAAGAATAAAATTATTTGAATTGTAACCAACAAATAGACCAGGATACAAAGAAAAATAACTTTTAGAACATGTGATTAAATGTATTGTTATCCTTGAAATAATTATTAGTATCGATGTTTAGTTCTAATTCTAAATCATCCTCGTTATCATTGGTAGGGAGTTCATGACAATTTGAACTAGTTTAAGGGGAGGGTTAGATTTAATTGGATACACCTTCACATCCCTAAAATTGAATATTAAAATTGGCTAAGCTATGTGAGTGAACAACATATTCTAAAGAATCATTTTTACTATCTATTATAGCATGCATATCATCATAATCTTTATGTTCATCAAGATTATTTTGTATCTATATACAGGAAGAGAACAAATGTACAAAAACCATTTCTTTAAATCTATATCAAAATATTTGTCCTCAATATGAAATTTAAAATAAATTAGTCTAGTATGATACAAAAAAATTCTATAGACTCACATTCGTACTTGTGTAAGTTCTCAAGTTCTAAACACAATTCATCATAATTATAATCTTGAAAAGTGTCCAGGAATAAGTTTACAAAATGTTCCCACATATGAATTGAGGCAACCGACAATGTTTCGCACCACCCTTTAACTTGACTTGCAAAAGTCAGAGTGAAAATCCTGCTCATGACATCTTCGTGAAGCATATTATGGGAAAACTAGGAAGCATTCTTAGATGCAATAGTTCTACCTTCACCATTAAATCATTTTTCGGACAAGAGTGTTGGGTATGTGTATATTCTTTCCACGACTAGTTGTTGAAATTTGGGGTAGCTTTGGGATGAGTTTCCCCAAGAGAAATACAATTACCCCATAAGAAGCCCAACTACCCCAAGAAGGAACCATCTTGCCCCAAAAATTTGGATAAAGGAAAATTATTATTTTGGCTCTTATCTCATTATCATTTTATGTGACAAATTTATGTGGGCAAGCTATCATTAAGGCTTTTGATAAATATTTTAAATATTCTCAAGAGAAAATTGAAAGAGGATTTCCATCAAGTTGACCTCTCAAATTGAAGGGTCACATTAATTCATATGGTATCCCTTACCTCCTTCAACGATTTGTTTAAATAAAGATCCTTTGGAGAACATTCAAACACATCCAAGTGCAATTCGTCTAAGAGGAGAGACATCTAAGGTAGTTGCAATCTCAAGATGTCAAACATCTAGTTGAGTTGGAAAGAAGGTGAATATGAGGTATTTTTGTTATGAACTGGATTGGGATGTGGAGACAATTGCTATATGATGAGTGTCCTTATGACAATGATATGTGACAATGTCCTTGTGACAATGATATATATGGTAGTTCTCTTATGATAATGGTGTACATAGTGCTCTTATGAAAATGATATATGGAAATATCTCCTATGCTTATGACAATAAAAAATGACAGTGTTACCATTTATGTAAGACAATGATAATGACACTTGCTCTTGTGACAATAATATTTGTTCTCTAGACAATGGTTATTAGCAATGATACTTGGCAGTTATACTTGTTACTCTTGATATTGATATGGATACAACTCTCTTGAGTTCATTTTTTGATTACTATCAGAGGTTTTGTGAAGGGCTAATGAATTCCCCTTTAGTAGATTTGTCTACTACCATATCATGAGGATCTTGTGTCATCTAAAGTTGGACCTAGGAGACCTAATGTGATTGATGCTGAAAGACTTGTGTCTCATTATAATTATACATTGTATCAGAGCTGAACATTTGATGAATATCTAAGAAGAAGAAGAATTTATTTTGGTTTTCCTCCTTGTGGAGTTTTTCCCTGGTTTTTGACCTAAATCTTGGTGTCTCTATTGTGTATGATTTTATTTTAATGTTCATTATTGTTCTAATGTATTGTTGATGTTAATGTTATCTCTATATAATTGCTTATGATGATATGGGGTGAGTGTAATGTGAAATTGTCCAAATAGTTTAAAAATGTAGTTATCTACAACAAATAACAATCTAGCCCTAAAATTAATATGGGATAAGATATGGGATGAAAAAATCCATTGAGATCACCCTCTTTTAGACACATATGATGGATTTATTGATTAGTGTCTTCACACTTCCATCAGTGATCAAATTGCTCTTTTGCACGCATATTAGGTGTCTCATTTGATCAGATGCATTCCATTAGGTCATGGATCAACTAATGGTAGTGGTTTCATTTCAGTTTCCCTCATGTCATATACCTTCTGGCTCATTCAAAATCTATTTTCAGTCATTTATAGTCATTTCAGTTCATTTCAGTCAGTTTTAGGGTTTTGTTTCATTAGATCTAGGGTTTGTCATCATGGTCATCCAAAATTGAATAAAAGGTCAACAGGCAAGATAAATAAGTTCATAAAATCATAAATCTACTTTTGATATGCTCAATAAATCTTTTTTACTTCAAAACTCTGTTTTGAGGTAAAAACAAAGATTTTCTATTTTTTGTAAAAATTTCATGTAATTTAAGTGTTTCTATATGTAATAAGCTCAACAACTGTTCTTGGTCACCTTGCCAACTCCTGCCACTACAAAAACAAAAGCAACAGGGCATCGATCCATCTAATTTTCAAGAAAAAGTCAAACTTCAAATGAAAAACAGAGTTTTTGAGAAAAAGTGACTAAGACTTTATGAAAGTGGGTTTGCAACGAGGAAAGATTAAAGTGCATCATTTATAAAGTAAATTCATGCTAGCTATTCATTTCATTGTGAAAAACATCAAGTGGAGATCCAAAATCGTGATTTGAAGGGAAATTGAGCAAAGGAGGAAGAAAACCTGAAATTTGCAGCAAGTTTGCCTGGCACTGCGCATCAGAGAGTCGATGTTGCACATCAGAGGGTCATCGCTGCGTATCAGAGGAGCGCTACACATCAGACAGTTTTTTCCAGTGTAAAAATACACAGGCATTGCGCATCATGCAGGCATTGCGCATTGGCTAGGGAGGTTCCAAAATTACTCAAATTCATCCCAAATTCTCTCAAATGCTGCATTTCACTCGTACAAGTAAGTGTTCATCCATCTTAAGCTGAAATTAGTCTTCTTCATGTTTTGTTCATGAGTTTGGTTTCTTAAAATCAAAACCCTAGCTGCCTTCATGCATTTTCACCTCATTACAAAACCAACATCCTTTCTCCCTTTTCCCAAACTTCATTGCCCTAAAATCACCCATTTATTCCATTTTCCCTTTCCCTTTTCCCCTAAGAAACTAATTCCCTTCATTAAACCCTAAGTCCCTCATAAGTCAAAACCCTAGTTTCCTAAATCTTTCCCTTCATTCCCCTACTCCACTTCACATATGAAAAATCTCTTCATACTCATGTTCTTTGTCCCCAACCATTATCATTGTTTGCCATACCATCATCACATTACATCATTAAGACAAGCATCATGGAAAGAAGCAGTGAATCAAGTTTTGAAGAAGATACACTTACTGATAGCTCAAGGGAAAGAAATGTGCAGTCCAGGAAGCCTCACAAGGGTGGAAAAATCATTAGGGAGGAACCTATTAGCATGAGTGAACTCCTTGCTTGCCCTCTAGCCACCACATGTTTAAGATATTAGTCCTATTTTGAGTTTTGTGAAATGGTTGAGAGGGTCAAATATCACCATGAGTTAGCAAGGCAGTTTGTGATAAACCTGGATAACAATATGGTGCATCTTGCAGGGGTCAATTTCACTCTTTCACCAACTATCATTGTAGAGGCCACAAGAATGCCAGATGTAGGGGAAAAGTGGAACAAAAGGCAAAATATCAGTAAGCAGCATTATGAACCTTATATCGAGGCCAAGTACCATGGTAAACTTAGCAGGGTGTTTCCTTTCAAATTCTTGGAGGATCGGTATGTTCCACTCATGAAGCTTATCATCAAATACTTTACATGTGAGGGTAGATTCTCCAGACTTTATGCCTACCACATCAGATTGCTTATGCACTTCACTAGGGTCAAAATGATGAGCATTCCTTATTTCATATGTAAAAACATAGAGAGAATGATAGTGATTGCAAAAAGAAAACCATATCCACAACAACTGAATAGTATTTATTATTTTTTTGTCATCAAAATTGTTGTTTTGCATCAGCTCACTCAGTTGGGAGTGTCATGGGAAACTTTCATTGCCCATGAATGCTTCAAGGGGCCTCAAATATTTTTAGATCCTCAAGAGGAAGGTGAACCTTTCGGGCACCAAAAAGAGCCTGAAAGGAAAACAGGGGAGACTCATGTTCCTGTGTTTGTCACTTAAGAAAGAGGCACTAGGATTCTTTTTGCAGCTGCCAAGCGAGTACTATCTCCACCAAGGGTGGAAGGGGTCTCGTTCTCTTCACCAGACCATAGGAAAATGCTATCTTCAACTGGGGTGAAAGGGGCTTTGCCTTCTTCTCCAGCTAAACAGGTACAGGGTAGAGACAAAGGAAAGCAAAATATGCATGAGGAGGGCCCTACTGAAGGGAAAGACAGGGATTTTGTTTTGATTGAGGAGGATGTGGCTGATTATCAAAGAGAAGGAGATTAAAATACAAGCCGTATCACTTGACCTTGAGAGGGCCAAATGGATCATCAACTTTCTTGAGCAGGAAAAAAAGAAACTGGAAGATAAGCAAGCTATTATGGAGCTACAAATGATTAGAGAAAATAGGCAAGAGGAAAAGAGAAGAAAAATCAAGATGACATCCCTTGAGCAAGAAATTGAGGCTGATCGAGAATCATGGTTGGATAGGGTGAACATTCAACTTGAGAAGATGCTAGAGAAATCCAACAAAGAGAAGAAAATGCCGCGCCATATGGCCTATCACTACCTAACCTGGAATAAGATTTGCAAAACAAGGGTAAAGAAGCTAAAAGCTAAGTTAAGGAGATCCTTGAGGGTCAAGAAAGAGCATGATAAACTAAAAATTTTGGCTGAAGCTTCATTAGCTCAGCAAAGCACTTAATGAGGTTTCCTCTTGCCAAATTTGAAGAAATTTTGGGAATTTTTTGTCATTTTGCAATTTTATATATAAAAACACAGGAAATTGCATTGGCTCAATATTTTGCCAAATGGATTGTAGTTTTGGATTCCTCATGAAAAAATAATGAAACCCAGAAAGTTTCATAAATTTTGGAGGAGATCTGGGTCACTTAAAGGGCAAAAAACACCTAAAAAATGCCCTCTTTGCCACTTTTTGGACCCATAGGAAGCAGTCTTGGGAGAGATGATTTTTGAAGGGGCAAATCAACTCCAAATCAGAAAATTCAAATGTTCCAGAAACTAGATAGGAAGAGCTTTCCAACAAGCTATATTGGGCCTGATGTGGTGAAGTGAAAGGCCTCCAAAAGCAGTCATGAAGCGACACTGTGCATTAGGCTCAGGGCACTGCGCATTAGGCAAATTTTTGCTAATTTTGCCTAAAACCCAGAATTTCGCCCAGTTTGACTATCAGTTGAATTTTTCTCTTCTCCTTGGTAAATTTGCGTTGGTAAATGATGTAATATGATGTAAATTTGATGAAAAATGACTTGAGGGGGTAGATACATCAGTTAGAGGTGGTTTGAGGTTGAATGAATCAATTTCCATGGTTTTAGAGGCAAGTTGTTCCACTGCCTATATTCCTGTTCTTAGTTTAGATATGGTTGAAACCACCCCTCTTCTCATGGATTCGACCCCTGATGGATAGCATAGGTGGTTTGATGCCTATATTATGTACTTTTTTAGTCATTTGTAAAGGTTGGACTCTTGTGGATTCTTTTAGCTTCATTGTAAATCACTTTTGCAGTTTGGCAAGGAAATGAACCAGGGTTTTGCAGAATTTGGTGGGATTCTTGTGGTAATGTGTCTTGGAATTGTTTCTTCCTCTGTTATTTAGTTTCTCTTATGTGTTATATGTGCCAGAATATATTTCTTTCTTCATAACTAAATGAATCAAGATAGAGAGGTGGAATCCATTGATATTCAGTGCTCCTCCTTGGGAATACATCTAGTTTTTAGTGTTTTCTGCTGTTTGAAGAGGACTCATGAAATTTGCATGCCCTCTCCAAATTCTCATTGGTCTTAGACTTACCATCACACTCTATTCAAAGTGCCAAAACAGCTACCTACCTCGCCCCATAAAACGTCTTGCAAATCTGAGTTGATTTCCCAGACCCAAAGCTGCCTTCTTCACTTGATCTAGCAACCAACCATTAAAATCAAACAAAATTCTTTGACCTAATATACCTAGCCTAAAATCAGCATTCATTTTCAGTCAGCCCTAATTTCCAATATCCTAATTGAGATTGACAAGGAGAGAGCCCTCTCCCAACCTGGTAGGGCTAGCTACCAGGTTAAGCGTGGTTTGATTTTACCCTAGACTTGCCTTCCTTTAGCCTAAGGTAGATTTAGGCCCTAACAAAAGGAAACCCTTGGGAGCCCTTATTCCTTCAAATACAGATTAAGGTTTGGGAGAAACGCTAGGAGAGGTCTTGGGTACAGAAAAAGGCTTGGATTCTACAATATTTGAATCCTGGTGTGATTATGATTGAGTTATTCAGTACCATTATTAGATTCATAGTAACCCTAGTTGGACTTGTCTCCTAGCCAATAGGAGATGGTATGATATAAATCTAGTAGTCATCTTCTACATTGATAGTTGGTATTGGTTACTCAAGAGGGATATTAATGATATAGAAATGGGAATACATGCGGTGCTCAAGAGGAAGAATTTCTTATTGACGCATGGTTGATGAACAATGGTTCCTCATGGCTAGAGGGAACTAGAATCAATAGGGAGTTGAGAGCTTCCTACAATCCTCGTTAATTATAAGTACTTCCAAGACTTATGTTATTTCTTTGTGACATTGTTCTTGTTTAGGTTGATTTGTCTTCTTTTTTTATTACCGTTTATTCTTCCTGCATAAGTATCTAGCTAACTTCTTGAATGAGGTTGTGAATAAGGAAAGCAAATACATCTTGAGGGCCATCAAGATGAATAGAAATGCAAGAAGAGTTAGATCCAAGAGGTAGATGGGGCAGGAGAATAAAGGATCCACTCTCATATCTAGAGAAGAAAGATAATAGTGTCTTTAAGATGAAGCTTGCAATAGATTGTGCAAAGTCTTGTTTCATCATCAGGTACACTTTCATTGCATTTATTTACTTTGCTATTATTGCTATTGCTCTTGTTTTTGGGTCAATAGGTACATCAGATGGATGTAAGGACATAGTACTCAATATCGAGATTGACGAGGATGCAGAGCCATCCCATGATTAGAGTGGTGCTTGAAAATGGACAAGATCTTAGACCTTGAATGAAGGATTGCAGTCTCCAAAGTTGATAACTATGATTTAAGAGGATTCCTAATTAGAGGGAGTAGACTGCCAGTTTGGATGTAACAAACAAATGAGATGCTCTAATACATGAAGTCTTTGAGAACAATATGTACTTCATGAAAGGACTATTTCAAATGACAAAGATTATGCAATATCAGATGCTTCCACGAATATGCTCTCAGAGGGAGTGTTCTATGATAAGATACTAGCACTTGTTTCTAGATGTACTATTATCTGATATATATGAAGTTGGATTGATCCATGACACACTCAAGGAGTAAACATACTTGAAGATACCTCATGTATTTGAGGTACATGAGAAGGTGTCTCGTGATTGCAGATTGAAGAGATCCCCATATATACTCAAGGAAGTCCCTTGGGCTTGGTATACTTAGATTGATGGACATCTAATGAAGACACCAACCTCTCTTCAAGGTTGAAGGTATGTATTTTATATTTGGTTTTATATGATAATAATTTATTTCTAATAGGATCATATCATATCATTGTTTGTTATCAGAGGGAGTTGACCTCTAAGCCCATGGTGATCCACTTTTTGAGATTATAAGTGTATCAGAGAGATCATGAGGACTTCTTTGTTAAGGGAAGTATGTTGTTAGATACTTGGCATGATGGATTACACTAAATATGTTGAGAGACTCCTCTTCAAATTCATATTTGTTGGATCCCACGATGAGCATGCATCTAGATGGATCATTGCTTTGCAGCATGTAACCTAAGCCAGATAGAGCCTGGACATGTATATTGGGATGCTACAAAGCTGGTATTGAGATACCTTCATAATACAATCAATCATGGATCGAGATAGTGTTGTGACTTTAGAGATATGCCAATGTCAAGTGAACTAGGAGTGTTATGGATAGGAAGAAGAAATTGAAATTTTGCTTCAGTACGAGTCTTGCTTTGATTTCCTAGATGAGCAGGTAGAAAACTTCCATTACACTTTGTTCAATAATGGCCAATCATATCGCGAGCAATGTGGATTCAAAATATATCCATAGGATTTTCAGACATGGTGCCATTGATGGAACATTGAGGCTCCAACACAGAGGGAGAAATGAGGCTCTAACACAAAGGGAGAACTGAGGCTCTGATAGTGATTTGTTGTAGAACTGAAGAGGCAAGGATTCAAAATATGAGGAGGTTTCAGACATTCTCACCAATTCATTGAAGTTCATATTCTTCAAAGAGTAGCTTGGAGTGCATGAGAATGTATCCTTCCTTGAGATGGAACACTACTGATCGAGAACACTGAGCATATGCCTTCCCCTATATTTATGACTAGAAACTAGACTCCTGGGTGAGGGTACTCCTTAAAGCCATGGACTTGGCTGAGAAGATACGTAATATGCATCCTACCCACAAGTTACCCTTATAAAGGGGTCATGGACTCAGTTAATCTCATCGAGATTGCCTCCCATCTTGGCCACATGGGAAAGGATACTTAAGGGCATGTGATCTTTACCTAATGAAGAACACGACTACCATAGACTTGGTTGTGGTAAATTAACCCCCCCCACCCCCCAAGTATTAAATGAAAGTGTTCTACCACTTGATCGATGAGGATCAAATTGGGAGAGGGTTAGTCAAGACATAGGTTTTGGATTATCTCTACCAAGGTAATTTATGAGTTCCATGGATTTGGTTGTGGTAGATTGATATCCCCTATTTTAATTTTGGATCATTCTTCTTCTTCTGTGGATTGAGACATCATTATTCAGCTTATATGAGATCATGGAGCTTGAATGAGAGACACACAAGGTTTGGATGATCTTTACCAAGGTATTCTATGACTGCCATGGACTTGGTTGTGGTAAATCAATCTCCCCTATCGTCAGTGTCGAGCCATGGAATCACTTGTTGAAAATAGCAACAAGAAATGCTAAAAATAGAAATGCTAAAAATAGCTTTCCTATAGATAGCATTTCAGGATACATTCCAATTTTAATTAGTCCCTAAATTAAAATTGTGAATTAAAATTCGAATTTGAGCTCAAAATCTGTTTGTAAAATAATTAATTAATTCATCTTGAGTTAATTAGCTAGAGAAAATCAAACATGAAGTCTATGTGAAGACATGCAATAGTTATCCCTTTGATTGAGGAAGTTATCCCTTAATTAAGGAGATCAGGATGAGTTGTAATTAGTTAGCTTACTTAACTGAGTGAAGTCAAGTTAGATTAGTTTCAATAGTTTGTGGAACTGATTGTGAGTTCAGTTAGTCAATGAATGTATGCATGCAACTAGTGTACTTCAGATAACTAAATATTCTCTCGTAAATAACTCATGCATGTCAGTTCAAACAGAGACCCAGTTGAGATCAAAGGATGGGACAATGTACTATCAGTTGCAAGAATATTCCCATGAGTATATCTCTTGCATGCAGAAGGAATTATTTCCTTGAGGATTGCGGAGTTATTTCTAAGGTTGGTAAGTAGTGTGTGAGGTAATTACACACAGTTGGTAGCTTGAGGACCCTGGAGAAATTGCACAAAGAAATAGGAGGCTTGGAGGACTGAAGGAAGGCATATGTGTTGCCTATTCTGTCTATGAGCAACATTGAGGGATTGTACTGAGAGTTGCATAGCTTGTGAGCTAAAGCTTTGTGTAATCCGGAGATATTTCCACTTGTATGATAATAAAGAGATCAGGGTTTTTAGCTGAGGCTTTCCCCAGAATATTCTTCTGTGTTCATGTGTGATTGATTTCTTCTTCATCTATTATATGCGTTCTATTTGATCTTGCTCAAATCAATTAAGCTTCCGCAAGTTTGTTTGTAGAAGTAGATCTAGTATTTTTCTTTAGTATATTGCATTATCAGGTGATCTAAAATGAGAATTTATACACGGTATCAAGCGAAGGTGATCAAAGCAGAGAAAAATATACAAAGAAGGGATAAGTTCAAAGTTCAAAGTTCTTGGTTATAGAAATCAAATTCTGATCAAATCTCAAATTTCACCAATGGCGTTCAATGGTTTGAGACTCGAGTATTCCCTAGATGGCAACTCGAATTATATAGCCCGGAAGGATTGCATGGAAGAGGTATTAGAGGACAATGGTTTGAAGGACTTCAATGATCAAGAAGTCCCCAAGCTAGCAGTAGCTAATGCCCAAGAATTGGCGGAATGGAAGAAATGTGTGGCTAGAGTGAGGAGGATTCTTCTAGAGGGAGTTCGAGACCACATTGTCTCAAGTCTCCATGGGAAGGAGACACTGTTTTCAATGTGGAAGACATTGAAGGATCTATATCAGAAGAACGACGATCAGAGGAAGCTGGCACTGAAAGACAAGCTTCGGAAAATCAAGTGTGAAAAGGGCGACACAATCTCTACATATCTGAACAAGCTCACCACCTGCAGGGATGAGCTTGGAAGTGTAGGAATCACAACATCTGATGATGACATGGTGAGTCTTGCTCTCCTCGATATTTCTAAGAGCTGGCATAGCTACCAGGACTTAGTAAATCTAAGAGAGAAACTACCAGATTGGGAACGACTGTGGTCGGATCTGATGCAGGAGGAGATTAGGAGAAGCACCAGAGATGGTTCTTCGTCAAAGCATGATGATGAAGAAAATCTAGCCTTAGCAAGTAAGGTAAGGAAAGGGAAAGGGAAGGCTTCCCATTCCAAAGTGAGTTCTTCCCATGGTGGGAAGAAGATTGACAAATCTAAAGTGTGATGCTTTAATTTTCATGAAGTGGGCCATTATGCAACAAATTGTCCACAGAAGAAATCCAAGAAGGGATCCTCGAAAGGATCAGATGGTGAGGCACTGGCCTCACCGTTCGAATTGGATTTCACCCTCATCGCATGCATGGTTTCATCGATGGTGGGTTGTGTTTGGTACCTAGACAGTGGAGCCTCATTCCACATGATTGACGACAAGAGTTTATTTAGTACCTTGGAGGAGAAGGACCTCCAGATGCGCATAGAGATGGGCGATGATGGAAAGTACCGTGTTTTAGGTGAAGGCACGGTTGTGTTTCAAAGGGAGCATGGAGCTCCTCTCACCTTGACTGATGTAAAGTATGTGCTTGGACTGAAGAAGAACCTGGTATCCGTCGCAATGTTGGAAGATAAAGGCTATGATGTTAGTCTTTAGTAAAGGAAAGGCATTCCTGAGACACATCGGCACGGGACAAACAAAGAGGATTGGGATTCGAGTAAAGAATCTCTACAAGCTGGAGGTAGATGACTATGCTGCATTAAGTTCCAAAGTAGAGTTGGTGCAAAGCCAAGATATTAGCGAGCTATGGAATAGAAGATTGGGCCACTTACACCATGGGGCCTTGAATATCATGCAACAGATTTCTACTGGACTTCCCAAGGGTAAACTTGAGAAAGTGAATACATGCAAAGGTTGTACCTTGGGTAAGTATGCAAAATCTTCCTTTCAGGATCAAGACAATCAAGCTGGAGCAATCCTGGAGTGAGTTCATACAGATGTGTGTGGACCATTCTAGACAGCCTCCACCGCTAAACAAAGGTACTATGTTATTTTCATTGATGATTTTTCTTGTAGATGCTGGATCTATTTCATGCAGAAGAAGGATCAAACCTTCTCAAGATTTTTTGAGTTCAAGGCCTTGGTTGAGAAAGAATCTGGAAAGAAAATCAGGGCCTTGCGAAGCGACAATGGTGGAGATTATGTCTCTCAAGAGTTTAAGGACTTCTGTGCAGCAGAAGGAATTAAACGAGAGCTGACGGCACCCCATAACCCACAACAGAATGGGGTGGCCGAAAGGAAGATTAAAACGATTGTGGGAGCATCTCGGGCAATGCTGCATGACCAAGGCCTACCACTTCATTTGTGGGATGAGGCATGCAATACAATGGTTTACTTGCAAAACAAAAGCTCGCATCGCATACTTGGGATGAAGACACCAGAGGAGGCTTTCTCCGGGAAGAGACCAGATGTGAGTCACTTGAGGATCTTTGGCTCATCGGTATTTTTCCATGTGATCAAAGATGCCCAGAAGAAGCTAGAGCCAACAACTGAGTTGGGGATACTTGTGGGGTACACTGATACACCCCACAACTATTAAGTGTTCTTGCCTACCAGTCAGAGGACAATGGTACGTAGAAATTTAGAGTTCGACGAGTAGAAGGCCATGTGATTTTCCCTTGAGAGGGAGCTCAAGTTGCATGCAGAGGAGGAACTTTTGGTTCCTAAGGAGGAGGAGCCTCAGACTGATGTGGAGCAACCACATGTAGAGGATCCAGGAGTGGAGACATCCACTCATGCAGAGTCTTCCAGAGATGGGCAGAAACACTCAAGGGAAGCTGATAGATTGTTGATGGATGTGAGAGAGAATGTGGGACAACCTTCTTCTTAGCGCATACAGAGGAGGTCACTTGAGCGTACACTGGTTACATGGCCCTTGTTGGGGAGTGTGTAGAGACCGAACCATATTATTTTGAGGAAGTAGTGTAGCATCCAGTGAGGGTTGATGCTATGGTGGAGGAGTATGACTCCATAGTTTGGAACAGTGTTAGGGATGTTGTTCCAAGACCGAAGAACAAGTCAGTGGTGAGTTGCCGATGGCTTTAATAGGGTAAAGCAAGCAGCTGATGGTAGTGTGGAGAAACATAAGGCAAGGTTTGTTGCCCGTGGTTTCTCACAGGTCGAGGGGATCGACTATGATGATACTTTTTCTCCTGTAGCAAGGTACTCATCTATCCGATCGATGTTGGTAATATTAGCACAGATGGGTTGGAAGATCCATCAGATGGATGTGAAGACTATGTTCCTCAAGGGCAAGATTGAGGAAGAGGTGTACATAGAGTAGCCAGCAAGATTTGAGACCTTCGAAGGTAGCCAAGAAGGGCGGGGAAGTGTTTGTGTCTCAAGGCAAGTATGCCAATGAGATACTCAGGATATTCCACATGATGAAGTGCAAGCCCATGTAGACTCCTCTAGCAGGTAATTGGAGGAAGGAGGATGCTACTTCAGGTGAGGTAGTAGCTGCTACTGTGTATCAGTAGCTTGTGGGTTCACTGATATATTTAGTGAACACACGACCAGATTTGTGCTTTGTGGTGAACCAAATGAGTCAAGCTATGGTTCAGCCTACCAAGCTGTTTTGGAAGGCAACTAAGCATGTGTTGAGATACCTCAGAGGCACATCTTAGTATGGATTATGGTATAGATGGACAGAGGGAGTGAAGCTTCAGGGCTTCACAGATGCAGATTGGGCAGGGAGTCCATCAGATCGGAAGAGAATTTCGGGAGGAATTTTCAACCTTGGTTCAGCTGCAGTTTCTTGGTACAGTAAGAAACAGAGGTTAGTTGCACTTAGCTCAGCAGAGGCTGAATACATGGCTGCAAGCCAGGCAACATGTGAGGCCATTTGGATGCGGAAAATTCTAGTTGGGTTGTTTAATTAGAGGATGGATCCAACAGTGATTTATTGTGATAATCAGAGTTGTATCAAACTCTATGAGAATCCAGTATTTCATGACAGGTCCAAGCACATCAATATTTGATATCATCATCTTCGAGACTGTGTGGTGAAGAGGATCATATTGTTGCAGTATGTTTCGACCGAGGAGTAGGATGCAAATATTTTGACTAAGGCATTGTCAAAATGCAAATTCGAGTTCCATAGAGACAGAATAGGGGTGACAGATAAGCCCTTTCTTGTTGAGAGGGAGTGTTGAAAATAGCAACAATAAATGCTAAAAATAGAAATTCTAAAAATAACATTCTTATAGATAGCATTTCAGGATACATTCCAATTTTAATTAGTCCCTAAATTAAAATTCGAATTTGAGCTCAGCAGCTGTTTGTAAAATAATTAATTAATTCATCTTGAGTTAATTAGTCAGAGAAAATCAAACATGAAGTCTATGTGAAGACATGTAATAATTATCCCTTTGATTGAGGAAGTTATCCCTTAATTAAGGAGATCATGATGAGTTGTACTTTGATTTGTAATTAGTTAGCTCAGTTAACTGAGTTAAGTCCAGTTAGATTAGTT